>JANHAO010005779.1:0-22202 GCA_026873985.1 Saraca asoca | reverse complement strand
AAAAATATTTAAAATAAATAATACATGTTAATATACATATACATACTAATTAATTAATTATATATTACCAGGCTAACAGGTTAATCTACCAGGCTAACCAATAGTTCAATAGAACCATGTTAACAGGCTAACCCAATAGCCCAACGGGTTAACACTTTTCAGTTTCAGGCGCTTGTCAGGTTGGGTTATTTCGGGCCAGTCCCTTACTAGGTCAGGCCACTGTTATCATTTTTTGTACCAGTCTCAGTCCCAAGCCAAGCAAAATTATACCAGTCCCAGATTAATCCGTTAAATCTAACCCATTTTGACACCTTTACTATCAGCTATTTTTGCCAAACATAGCCAAAGTTGCCATAGCGATAAACACAGCTCTCATGTGACTAAATGGTCGTAGCTCGCATACAATCTTTCTCTTTTCAGGCGTAACTAGCATGCGACCTACTGAAATATCATTTAAAGGGCACTTAGGTGCAAAGATTTATTGACTAAATATGATTGATTGGTCATCTGAACATCTTATTCAACTATTCTTTACAGGAGAAATACATTTGAAAAGGACAAAACAATGGAGAAAAAACTCATTCATCAAAAGGCCTCATTTAATAAGGTTGAATTTACATCAGAAGAAGAGAAATACAGAAATGAAAGCCAAAAGAGCCTAAAGCCATTGTTGAAAGCAGAAAGTCGACTATCGGGAGACGAACCCCCACTAGCAGGAAGACCAGCAAGCTTAATTGCTCCTGCTTATATCCCTCCTCAGCCAGCGATTCCTCCTAGACCAGACCCAGAGCAATTCAAAAAGGCACCAGGACTTTAGTTGGCAAGGCTAGAAATCATGGCAAAGCAGTGAAGAAATAATCTAAGATCTACATAAGATCTCTTCTGTGGCTAGCATAAAAAGCTATCCATAGGAGCCATATGCAGTAAGCTATCCATGCCCTGAAGCCCCATGTAGTAGGCCATGCACGCCTCAGTGCTTCACCGGAAGCCGAACTAACAAAGGTATTTGGGGACTTAACCAACACATTCATTTGATCACAAAGAAGCAAGAAAAGCTTCCCAGGCCTTATAAACTAATACAGGATCGGTGAATGACCCAGTGGGCAAAAGACCACACTTGATCGAACAGTCTAAAGAAAATCAAATTGCCACGCCAATGGCTAGAAGGCAAGGTAAGAAAAAAAAGTATGGCCAAAGTTAGATGAGATGAAAGATTGAAAGTTTGAAATGGCCATGCGGTAGAGCAAGGACTTTGACTAAACAACGAAAGTTACAACTCCCAATTTGTAAAGCGAACTAAGAGTTAGGGAGCTTATGTTGTGGGTCAAAATCGATCTTATAAAAGTAAGCCAAAGGCCCGGCGGAAGCGATGTCTGCACTAAAGAACATTAAGCTTGTTGAGGATAAGAGCATGAGGTTTTAGTTCACATGCTCAACAAACTATCCCTGCATGAACTCACCTCATCGCAGACGGGCTCGTCCTTGCTAAGCAATAGTCACAAACTCATGAAGGGGAAGCTTAGCACCAGGAACTCTGTGAGATGGAGCTTTAGATAGGCTTGCGTCAAGTATTAATTCTAGCTAACAAGAGTGGCCCACCCCATAGAAAGTAACCAGCAGTAGCTAAATTGTAGAGGATTTTATTATCTTTTATATTTATTATTTGATGTAACAGAATTACAACTTGTAATCATTGCATATAACCTCTCTTCCTCTATAAATAAAATATAGTAAATCATTGTAAGGGGAAAAGGAGAAGAGAGGTTGAAATAGCTTAGCCAAAGCTTTGTAAACTTTTCTTTTAATTCAATAAAAACTCTGCCATGGACAAAGGGTCCGGTGCCACCTGGATTTAGTTGAACCACATTAAAAACATTGTCTGCCTTTGCTCTTATTCCTCTCCACTATTTTCATCTCTCATTCGATTTATCAGAAAGCAGTTTGGGGTTCAAGAACTAATCATAGTTGACTAGAGTTTGGCAGAACCAGATTCCACCATCAACACGACTTTATTTTGATAAAGTTACAAAATTTTATCTTGAGCATGGTCTTAAACTTGAAGTAAAACAAAAGAAAAAATAAATAAATAGTAGTTTCATGAAAAAAAAAAGTTTGATAGAAATGCTTATTTTGTCTTTATTGAGTTTTAACACTACAAAAAACACAAAGCATTATGATAGTTTTTCAGAGCTGGTCATTGTTTTCCGCCACTAATGTAAACTTTGGTGTCGGTTAAGATAAATGACATTAAATTATTTTTCAACCTATGCATTTAGAGGTGATTATTATGGAAACCGTTGCCTAGCATACCCTTACTGATGCCTCTTTAGTAATTGCTCCAATATGTCAGTTTATGAATTTCCAAAAAAATATCTCTGAGTACATTCGCATCTTGCTTCAATGCTCTGCTTCACTACTCCTCTGCCTTGCTTTGATGCTACTTCCTTTGCCAACATTGCTTTCATTAAGGTAAATCCTTTGCTTATTTTAGTATGCATTACTAGTAATATTTTAGATTTATTTACGGATTTTCTAATTACTTATATTTTCTCAAATATTGGCACTCGTTTCTTTAGATTTTCACTCTCGTTTCAGATTTTTACCTTTTGATTCTCTTGTTTCTTCAAATAATCACACACCATGTGAGCTTGATTTTTCTAGCTCTTGCTTAAACTATTTCAACTTGATTTTGACTTGTTATATTTGTTTTTGCTTAAACTATTTTTAATTTTTACCTTTTGATTCTCTTTTTTGTTTTTTACTTGTTAAAATATTTTAGCTTCATTTTGACTTGTTATGTTTGTTCGTCAATGTGATTGAGAATCATGTTTGTTGATTTTGTAAGCAAAGCATAATTACACAATTTTAGATAATTAATTATTAATATTAATGACTAGCATATAAATTAGTCATGAATGCAAGGGCAAGAACAAAAAAGTGTAGTTAGTACTGCTTTTTTTTTTTTGTTAGAAAATGGGTATGTTGATAGGATTTACCGTTCAACCAAAGCTGTAAACAAATACATAAAGGAATTTGAGACTTTGAGAGCTATATATGGTTGAGTTAGTGAGAAAGAAAACAACTGAGAGATATAATCTTTCCCCTTGTTATTTCTAGAGAATAAAATATTTATTTTGGGTATAGAACATGATATTGAAACATTTGAACCTCTTTGTGTATGGATTCTTCCCTTATTCTATGCCAACATATAAGAATCAAAATCCTAAAAAAATTGAAACTTACTGTGGGTTGTAGGCTGTATGCTTGTATGTGAGCTATAATTTAATATTATTAACAATTATTTCTAATTAGGAATAAAAATTTAACTTGCCACAAAAGAGTTTGCATTTTGTGAATTATGCTAGAATCCTCACTTTCTATAGTCCTAGAAATAACCTCCTGACAATAGAGGCTAAATTTTAAAATTTGAAATAAATTTATTTCAACATTATATTCATAAATTACATAAAATTAACAAGAAGTTGAGAAGTATATTAGTTCAGAAAGTTACAATCATATAGGTGACATCATGTTATTTGAATCTTCTGCCTTATTATCTAGTGTACAACCTTTTCTTTCTTTCCATACAAGAATTCGAAGAATTCTACCCTGCCTTGGAAGAAACAAAAGCTAATATTATTGGCTTCTAGGCATTAAGGTTTCTAATCCACCAAGTTAGTGATATCTATTTAACATTATTGACATATTATCAATGTGCATACATGTGTGACATGTTGCTGTTTGTGCTTCTTAAGTGTCTTCATTATTTAAGACCTATAAAGCAATAACATATACTCATGGAAGTTGGAATTGTAAGATTCCTGACTTGGATCATGCTATTCAATTCAAAATAAAAATGAGTTAAATGTTGATAAGAATTGTGCCTGAAATGTGTTGGAATTAGAGGAATCGTGCGATTTTTGTTTAATCTTCAAAATAGAGTGCGATTCTGCAACTCTTCCTGCGTCTCCTTTGTTTAGTGTAGAACTGGGTTGGCCCATGTTTGGGCTCGACTCGATTTTAAAAAAAAAAGCCTATTAAGGGCTTGTTTCCCCTTTTTAACTTCAAAATCAAATTATCTCATATTTTCTCTCACTTTTACCCTCACGCATCTTCTAAAACCCTATTTTTTTTGCTTTGAAACCCCACCACCATCTTGAAACCCTAACCTCTATTATCTAACTCTTTTGAAATTCTATAATTATAATTTTAAGTTTATGATATATATTAAAGAAGTATTATATTTCTTAGCTTAAATTTATGATTTTTTGTCATCCATGTTTACATTTTATTCTATATAGCATAAAATATACTATTTTCATATTACTTTATAAGTCTTACCAATTCATGGTTCTCTTCGATTGACAAGTCTAAAAACTGACCAATCGATTTGAATACGATTCCTTGTTTGATAACTTTACATATAATACTAAATAATACCATGGATTTAGATTGAAACCGTGACTAAGCTTTTGATGCTTTGTAAGTGCCATTAGTGATTAATTAATAATAAATTGATTTTAAGGTTATTTTCATGCAAATTAATATTACTATTGTTAGACATAAAAAGTTCAATTTATTACATTTTTCTAGACTTTTTAAATCTTTAAACCCATGCTTTATTTATAGTTTAGATTCTACACACTAGTCAACATTGACCAACATACACAAAGACTACATATACATATACAAAGACAATTCCTCAGGATCCAAAACACCTAAACGTAAAACAAACCATTCATACCATGACATATTCAAAATATCCTATTAAACCACAAGAATACATATCATCATTCCAAATGCATTGACATATACTTGTACTAAAAAAAAAAAACACTATCTCAAGCTAAACTTTTTTCACAAATGGGACTTGCCTTTTGTTTGTTTTTCAACATGCCTAATAAACAAATATGTCTATCTAGTGAATTAGAAAACTTAAATGTTAAACAAAAAATAATATCTCCTTAGTTGATGTTTAGATTATTAAGAAATAACTTCCAAAAAAAAAATCTGCTTGAAATTATAGCTATAGAAATGACTCAAAGACAAGCCTATAGAGCCATTTGCAATATCCATAACCATTTCCTTGGCTATTCTTTGTCAAACTTTACTTTGTTATAGATATACTTTACCCTCAATTATCCAAAAGAATGCATTTCTTAAGATATCTAATACTCACTAAACTCCATTTGATAGCAGGGTTCAATTGTGTCAGAACCTTATATCTTCAACCATTTCTATCTAGAAGGTACACTTAATTGACCACATTAATCTAGAAAACTACAAATCTACATTTAAATAACATCTTTTATAGTTACAATTGTCAATTAGTCTTTAGTTGTAGAGAACTTTTTGTAACGGAACTAGATTGAGTGATTAGTCTTAAGACATCCATACCTGTAACACCTAATTTAAATCCTAGTATTGAACATAAGAGAGAAGGCAACCCATACCATTCAATTGTAATGTAATGACCTTTATGGTCCCTTCCATTTAATTGCAAGCTTCATTTATCTCTACATAATTATGCTTATATATCCTTTTAAAAACAACAATGTTGAGTCTTAGATTAATCTAGCAGTAGAATTTTGGCCATTTTTGCTACTTTTGATCACAGTTAGTGGTTAACAATACAAGACCAACTAGTAAATAAAAAATGCACAAAATGATCAAGATATATACTAAACAGTAGAATTTTGGCCATTTTCTTTAATTTCTTTAAATTTGGGTTGTCTTCTGGTGCCATGATAGTGAGACCGAAAACTTTAACTTTGGTGGAGTCTTGCTTAACAAAGCATCTTGCTATCTTCTTTTGGTTCTTTTTTAACTAAACAAATTGCATTGCCAAGATATACTTAATCCTTCTCTCTTTCCTATGATTTCTCTCTCAAATTTCTATGATGTCCTATCTCTATTTCCAAAATCTAATTTTTTATGTTAG
Organism: Saraca asoca; assembly: GCA_026873985.1. Lineage (NCBI taxonomy): Eukaryota > Viridiplantae > Streptophyta > Magnoliopsida > Fabales > Fabaceae > Saraca > Saraca asoca. The sequence continues at coordinate 16,261 of JANHAO010005779.1, read as the reverse complement.
AAATTCCATGAATTGTTATCTCACTTTGTTTTTTTACACATTTGCTTCATAACCAACTTTGTTTGATAAAAGGCATAGTAAGTCAATAGCAGTTTGATTAGATATATGGATGATGTCATGTATGATTTTCTCTATTGTAAATTTTAGTTCTAATCTAATTTATGAATATGCTTAATCCTATTCGGTGTTGGAGTGATTCAGTAGATGGTGTTTTTTTTTCTACATTCTTTAGCCTTTTAATTTTTTTAATATAGGTTTTTTTCTTCAATTTGTGAAACTTCTATCCAAATCCCGAAACTTTGGATTCTATGATCTCAAGATATATTAAAAGCATTTTAAATTTTATATTTGTCAAATTAATAGGTGCTATTTTTTTTCAGGGATTAGGAACACCAAAAATCAATTGGTGTTTTGTTTTTTTTTTTCTCTCTATTTTTGGGAGAATAAACCCAATCATATATAGTAGCTACAACAAGTCTCCAAACAAAATCAAGACCACTAGATACTATATTATATTTGTTATAATATAATATATTTGAAAAAAATTATATAAATTTATTTCTCTATCATTTGCAATGCCTTCTTTGTGTTTTACGTTAATAGTTATGGATAAATCATGGATTAGCTAGCCAAAGAATCTAACTGAGTACAAGGAAAGGTTAGATAGATTTCTTAATTTTGCATTTAAGCGAAAATCCATAGGAGGGAAAAATACTACTTCCTTGTCATAGTTTTAAATTTAAAAAGTGGTTGACTAAAGCTAAAGCATATGATTACTTGACTAGAAAGCAATTTTCAACTGACTACACTAAGTGAGCATGGCATGGGAAATGCAACATACCTAAAACATCCTTTAGTAGACCACATGTGATAGAAATTCCCTAACATTCAAGTCTCCAAAATCCTAAAGAAGACATTATCAGTGGTGTATTTGGGTTCGATAATCTACAAGATGACAATGATCCCAACACATTTATGAAAATGTTAGTAATAATGATGAGGTACCAAATGAGAGGATGAATAAAGCTTGTGATAAATTCCTCTATATAGGGAGATGTATTAGGAACTTGCAAGATAAAAACAAGTTAAAGGGATAGCATAGCTAGTAGAGCACACGACTTTTAACCATGTGGTTATGGGAACAGACAGTGCTAATGATAAATTCCTTTCCATAGGGAGTGTGTTAGGAACTTGTGAGACAAAAATAAATCAGGGGATAACAGATGAACATCCACCATAAACCCTTCGATGCTTAAATTAGTATGCGATCTAAGGTAAGAAATGGCAAAGAAGATGAGGGTGTGAGAACATAGTTGATACTTATAGTGTAGGAAGTGAAACTCTAGGGTTGCAAGTAGGCCTTGGTAGTAGGCCAAATAGGACTAAGTTATTCGTAAAAGGGGTTAAATAATTTTTTCGTTATCAGCTTCTATTGAGTTTTATAAGTTATTTAATGATGGAAATGAAGAATGAAGAACTTTATGAATGTTACATGAAATACTCCATATTACTTTTCTAATTAAATTATATCACATTAAATGCTTATGTGGGATGATTAATAAAGCTTTGAAAATGATCTTGAAATTTTTAAAAGATGCATTCAAGCATCTAAGGCCCCTAATTCCTTTTATGATGTTAAGAAAACCATCATCAAACTTGGGCTTAATTACACTAAGATACATGCTTATTCGAATGATTGCATATTATATTAGGGAATGATGAAAATAGGGAAATATGCAAGAGATGTCATATGTTTAGATAGAATGAAAAAGTTGTAGGTAGAAAAAGAAACAACTTGTAAAAGTTGTAGGTTACTTCTCACTTAAACAAAGGTTGCAAATGTTATTTATTTATGCAAGCAAATCATAGATTTCAATGATGAGGCTTCACTTTGATGGTAATAAAAAATTTAGGAAACTCCAAAAGCATTATTTTGACATGACTTGGTTTTATTCAAATTGTACATTTAAAATTTTAATTGAGCAACCTTTTTCAATATTTTTTGTTTCATATTTTTTAGGATGGTGATCAAATTGTTGAAAAATCTTCCCAAGACCAACATTCGCCCATATATGCAAGAAGATCTTTAGGAGGAAGCAACAATGATAGAAATGCCAACTATTGCCAGTCCTTTTAAATCAATTTTATTTTCTATTTATGATATGTTTTTTATATATGACTTTTTGTACTTTAGGTTATTTTTTAATTTATTATATGTAAAACAATTTACACTTCAACCTTTCAAACTTAATGAAATGGCATGCTTTATGATTATATTGGTTTGTATGTTAGTTTATAGGAATTTTATAAAATTATAAAGTTGTTGAAAAAAATAAAAATAATGAAATTTAATTAAAAAATTAAATAAAATATTTAGAGATGGTTAGAACCGTTATCATGTGAATTATTTAAAATTATTAAAAATTTTAATGACGGTTTGAATTGTGACCATTTGAAAAAAATAATTTTTTTTAAAACTATTAAAGATAATTTAAACCATCACAAATGGCAATATATATATATATATATATTAAAATTAGAAGTGGGCTTAACCATCTTTACCAATGTGAATACTAGTGGTCAACCGTTACAAAATTAATTGCCATTAAATTGGCCCTGGGCATAGTGCTCTAGTAGTTATTATAAACCATTGCTAGTGACAACAATGCAACCAATTTTCTGGGGGTTTGATCAACTGCCATTAAGGCCAATACAAACAATTCAAACTATCATCAAAGACAATATGAAACCTCTGCTAATCATTGCCTTTTTTTTTTTTTGGTAGTGTGACTCACAAAATATGGCTTCTAATATAATAATCTAGAGTATATAAATTTGTTAAACACGTACAATAGTAGGTGTGGAGATCAAAGATAAATGTGTGGATATGTGATATGTTTTAATAAAGGGAAAATACAAAAATACCCCCATCAACTTTATGGTGGTTGGATTTTGCCACTACAACTTTGAAAACTTGCAATCAAATCTTTGAACTATACAAAACCTTGAAATTAGCAATCATCATCCACTTAATTTGTCATTTTATATAATTACTAGAGTTTTTTTTATCAATTTTTTAAACAAATATCATAATACATTGGATGTTAATTTATCACATCATTTTTTGTATATAATTTCTACATATATAATTAATAAAAATTAAATTAAATATATACAATTTTAATTGAAAACATGAAAATGAGTTTGAAATTATGTGTGAAAAAAATGATATGTTAAATGGACATATAACAATAATGTGATTCTTATTTAAAAAGTTCATCAAAAACTTAATTATATAAAATGGTTAATAAAGTGGATGATGTGTGTTAATTGCAAGATTTTGTATAATTCAAGGCTTCAATTGCAAATTTTCAAAGTTGTAAGGGAAAAATCCAACCACCCTAAAATTGAAGAGGGTATTTTACATTTTTCCTTTTTGATAAATATTAACCCACATTCAAAAGGGGGCACGGAAATTTAGCTCCATTTAATAAAAGATGTAAGATTCACAATGATGTCTACTTTTTTTAAGAGAACGTGAAAATAAAAATAAAAGATAGAATATAAAAATACTACATATAGCCGTTATAAAAATAATTTTATCAAAATAAAGTTGGAAGTCTTTCTTGAACATGCTAACAACTATAATATAAAAGTAATTTCTAGATATATGTCAAATACTTCATTTAGTCAATCATAACACATAAATTAATTAACTAAGAATGTTTAAATGATATGTCAATTTGTAACTTAATTCATGTAGTAAGTGAAATTTATTTGAAAGCTCCTCCTTTGAGCTACTAAATGAATCTGATGATTGACAATCTACACTAATGAGTAAAGTTAGAGATGTAAAATGGAAGTGGTCCACCAAACACATTCTGATGGTTAAATTCATTATTGGGGAAGGAAATTCTCTAATTATAAAGGAAATTGGCTTCTTCATATTATCTTCTTCACTTTATATTTGTTCATCATGAGTATGTGCATCTCTTTGGGCCCATGTGGAGTGTCCACGTGTCTATGGCAGACTAAGAGTTGTTGTAGGATTTCCTCACTCATGTGCTAGATGACATTTCACACCATTTGAGCATCCTTGTGAATGTAGGTTTCTAAACTATTCAATAGGTGGGCCTTCTTAGGCTTGGATCAGGTTGTGGGGCTAGTCAGATTGGATTATGATGTCAGACTGATTAGACCAAACAATGGCATAGGGTCTTTTCTTAACCTAATTACTTTAGTTTAATTTTTAGCCTTTCATGGGCTAGTTAGCCATTTTGGACTATGTCATTTGCCTCCCTTCTTGATTGCCTTATCTATGGCAAGCCAAGCGTCATTCATTTTTGGATAAGTTATCTTTTGGGCTATGTGCATTAACTAGAGCTTTCTTAGGAAGCAACATTGACATCAACATCATTATTGCATTATACTTCTGAGAATATAAAATTCATTGATGTAACCTTATTACTCATATTGTCATCTCCATCATTGATTGCTCAGTATTTTATGGCCATTGAATCTTGTCATCTTCCTTCTAAAAATTAAGAAGCCTTGTAAATTTGAAAAACCTTTTTCATCCACTTCAACTTTTACTACACTTGCCTTCATTTTTGCTCCCAACTTCTTCGTATTGTGGTTTTTCAAAGTTATACAAAGGTTTTTCTCATCTCTTCCTTAGATATATCTTCTATCTTCTACCTTATTTTATCAATTTTGCTTTTTGATTTAAGCATATTATGAACTATGTTTTTTTATGAATTCACCTTAGGTTTCTTTCTTTTTCTATCATTTTATTCTGCTATGTCTATGTTTCTCTTAGTTTTGAATGCCTTTTCTTTTTCATTTGTATTAATTTCCAAATTTTCTTGTCTCTTCCTAACCTTTTTGATAGTTTCTGACTTGATTTTGATAGAGTATTATTCTTTATTTTGCTTTAGACCATCACAACACCTAACATTTTGCCTTTGCTTCCATTTTCTTGATTTTTTTTTCTAACACCTTTTTTATTTTGAAGGTGGGTCCGTTCTTTTTCTACAAGCCCACTCCTTTTAATGTCTGATCACTAGGCCATAATCCACTTTTTTAACTTTGAATCTTCCTCCTTCATTTCCTCTTTAATAAGGTTTGAGGAAGCTTTACTTTCCTAACTAGATTTTTAATTTTTTGCTTGTCCTTTGAGAATAGTTATGGCCGATTTATCTTAAGACTGCAATGAAATGGAAAAAGTGAATTTGATTGATGCCGTTCGGAATGACTTAAAATGGATTCAGTTTGAGGTAAAAGTTATGCCTTCATTTGTTAAATGGTGGGATGCAGAATACTTGCAAAAGCTTGAGGAGCCTTACATCATCAAGGAATCAATCAAAAGATTTACATTAATTTGAGCCAGTTGAATTAGGTGAGCATTGTTGTAGTTACAACATCAGATCTTTTTTATGTTCTACAAAGGTGTGAGAGATCATATTAGGGTCTACCCACTTTTCACATCTTTCCAACAAAGTATGATATGGGAGGTCAACATCTGTTTTGCTCAACTGACTTAGAATACTTGGTTTTTCTTGGTGAGCTTCAAAATAGTCTATGACAAGCTAAAACCTCATTCAAAAGGTGACCTATTCCTATTTTTTTCACTAATTCTTAATAGAAAATAGATTGATGGGTGCATTTTACGAAAAGGTCTGATTAGATTATTTTCACCAATAATCTATCCGGTGTCAAGAACTGGAAGGATTTATTCTTGAAAGTCTATGCTATTAATGGTTATGATTTGTTGTTTATCTCATAGGGTGAATTTTTGTATCCAATAAAATGAGTTCCTCTTACCAAGCAGCCTTGCATCTACCCTTTATTTCTCATTAATTAGAGTTTAATTCTTTAGGTCATATAGTTGGGCTTATGATAATTGATTTATCTTATGTGCCTTTAAATTTGTGTATACTTGTATGCATTATCCATGATTTTGTAGACTGATAGATTGTTTGCATCATTTTAATATCTTGGCTTAAGAAGGATAATTTTTAGATCGATTAAACTAAGCTGGATCCCTCTCAATTAGAAGCCATTCTTGCTTGATTTTTAGTTAAACAAAAAGCACCTAGCTTTATGTTGATTCTATTACCCCAACTTGCCTAAAATTCTATGGTGGTGACCAACACACTTTCTTTACTAGCTTGAAACAAGAGTGTTTCATTAGGCTCTCACAAGTGATCGTGTAGATTGTCTAAGTCTATTAACTCTAATAAAGAGATAACTAATGTATCTAAGAAAACTACTCCTCCAGAAAGGATGATTAAGATGGGTCTCTAGTCTAACCTTTTTCTGATCAATCTTTTACAAGGCATCTTTCTTGAAGTTGATATGATTGCTAGTTTGTTGCATCAGAATCTTGATTACACATCATTTCTAAGGGACTTTCTCTTAACACCCTCGGATTTGGACAAAAGTAAAGCCCTTTTTGACAAGTCCATCAAAACTTCTTTAGGCAATTGCATCTCAAATTGCTTAATCCTTGTCTTCCTTGTTGATGGTTATATTTGGTGATTTTTGCAAGTGAGAAACCACAAGCTTTAGAGGTTAATTTTGTAGTTTTAAGTGAGTTGAAGAAAATTTTAGATGATAAGATGGTTGAGCTACTAGACAGAGACAAGAGTATTTAGGACCTAACTGATTATACTTTCATATTGATGAAGGGTTGGGATACTCTTAAGGTTCAAAAAAATTAGAATGACAACATGCTAACCAACTTCCACCAGAAGAAAAAAGAATGGGAAGATGAGTTTCATGGAAAAAATGAGGAAATTTGCTCACAGAAAGATAAGATTGTCGGTTATGATAAAAAGTTACAATAGAAGATTCAGGAGGCTGAGTTGCTGAGCTATCTCATGTACCAATTAGGTTTTGAAGAAGTAGTGGTTTAGATGAAACATTTCAATCTGAACATGGCCTTAGGTGTTTGCAAGCTTAATTGGGACATTTTTATGAAGACTATGCTTGAAAATGCTTCTACTTTTACTCCTTAATTTACTTACTTTAGTTGTTCAACCTATTTGGTTATAATATAATTTTTGGATGTTTTGTTGATTTTCATAGATACTTTTATAATCTTTTGGATATATTTTGAACATCCTATTGAATGAGTGACTCATTTCATGATTTTGCTTGTGCATCAAATGTGTTTTATGTTTAGCCTTTATTGGTCTCTTGAATAATGTTTTTACTTGTATTATCTTTACTGAGCTTTTAAAGAGCTTTCCTAAACTTGTTTTATGTAGCACCATGGAGTCCGTTCAAGTTTGGATAGCTTCAAGGGGTCTATTTAGTTAGTAGATAGGACCAAGGGATATGCGTAAGTTACAGACAGAATTGAAGGATCTATCTTGGGCTTTATAAGTTTGAGGATTTACTTGTGTTTTTTTAATAGGATTGACGGATCTAATTCAATTTTTAATAAAACTAAGAGAATTGCTCAAATTTTTAATAAGAACAAGTATTTACTTTGGTTTTTAATAAGACTAAGGGATTTGCTTAAGTTTTTATAAGCTCAAAGGATCTGTTCAAATTTAATATAGGCAACACTATAATTTTGTGAGAAATGCTTTTCTTTTTCATTCCTATGTTTTGTCTATAAAATTGATCTTTCACGTTCCTATTTCTTACTAGTCTCTTTCCTAGCTTCTTCTAACTTGAATATGGTAAGCCCTTAGATGTGATGCATTCCTAATTCAAGGAATTAGCTTTCCTTTGATTGGTTCTAGTTAATAGGCTTTGTTTTGCAGGTTCTACATTACTTGGAACAACCCTTTCCATGAAACTATGAGCTTTCCTTCTTCATGTGATTTTTTGGGTCTTTCCACTCAATGTAGGACTAGGGTTCTGAAGGGAAGATACCTGTTTGTTAAAATACCTGACTAGCTTTGATTTATATTGCTTGGCATTGATGCATGTGAGCTCTTTTCTCTTGAATAGCAAGTCAAGCTCTTCTTCTCTTCTTGCTTTATTCACACTTTCATTGTATTGCTTTATTTGATCACTACCTACCCAACTCAACTAGGAGCATTGCTTCACATCTATAGGTAAGCATGAATGATGTTTCCTTCGTGGAAACATTTGGAGTGGTCCTCTATGACCATAAGACACTAGGTAGTTCTTAAACCTATTTTACTTTTTACTTTGCCTAACCTTTTCTTTAATCCTTTTTAGTTTGTTTACCAGTTCTACCTGGCCATTCATCTAAAGGGGTTTGACTTATATGAACCTTTGTCTTATCCCCACCCATTAAAAGTTATCAACTTGCAAGATTAAGTGGTATGTACATGATGACTAAAAAGTTGATATTGCCTTTTGTAAGACTCTCTGAAGCTTTCACTAGCAAATTGTGTTCCATTGTTGGATACAATTATTTTAGTGAAAATGTACCTATAAAATAGCTTATGAGTTAAGCAACGCTTTATTAATATTGCTTGATTAGTGGATTTATGTTACCCGAAGATTATGACCTTCTAAACAAAATTTTGAATGTTTTTAAAGTTATAGTAACGAGGGGTTCTGCCTCCATTCACTTTATAAAGTAATCAACTGCCACCATCAAATACTTTAATACTCAAGAACGATTAGGATTAGGTTTAGCTAGTTGATACCCCATTGAGTTAACAGCCATGATGAAACCATTGATGTTAGATTTGTTGATAGTTATTTTTATACCCTTGTGAACTTCTGGACTTTGCATGAGCTCAAGAGCTTCCTTTTTCATTCATGGCCAATAGTATCATGATGGCATGGATTTTAACACCAAAGTCGTTCCTGCTAGATGGCTTCCACATATTCGATCATGTATTTCTTTTAGGACATAATCAGCTTCGTTTAGATGTAAACATCTTAGGGATGGCAAATCACAACCCTTCTCATATAGTTATCCATTCTTTAGAAAAAAAAGTACACTGAGCATCTTTCTATCTTAACCTCTTTTTTGTCTCTTGACAATTGTCCTTTTAGTAGGTAGGATATGATAGGCATCATTCATGCTTCAGCTAGTCAATATTCATCACATCTAACTCTTTGACACAAAGCATTTGTATGGTTTCTAGATCACATTTTAGTTATTAACTACTACTTCAGCACTAGCTAGCTTTGCTAATGAGTCTGCGTAACTATTTTCCATCTAAGGAATCCTTATTAGGTCGTACTTGAAATCGATCAAGATGTCTCAAGCCTTTTGAACATACTTTAACTTGATTGGCCCCTTTACTTCATATTTTCCTTTTACTTGTGCTATAACCAGTTGCAAGTCACTTATGCGCAATGATTCTACTCCTACTTCCTTTTTTAACTTTACACTTGCTAACAAAGCTTTATATTCCATCTAATTGTTTGTTACTTTAAAGTCAAATTTAGTGAGTACTCTAGGGTTATTTCCCCTGGTCTTTCTTAGGTCATGCCAACCTTGCTACCTTTATTATTGGGCAAGCTATCAAAGTTAAGAGTCCATTATGTTGTTACTTGTTTAGTCTCGTCTATTTTAGTCATTTCCACCATGAAGCCTACTAGCATTTAGGCTTTGATGGCTCTTCAAGGCTCCTAAATCAAGCTACATTCTAATAGTTCTATTGATTGTGCAATAAGGCGATTGGCGAGGTTTAGTTTATGAAGCACTTACCTAATGGAGCCATCCATCTAGATAATGATATGATGGGGTTAAAAGTATAGTTTTAATTTTTTGGTGGCTATTAATAAGGTGAACGATAATTTCTCAATCCTCTAGTACCTTAGCTCAAAATTGTACAACATTTTGTTGGTAAAATAAACATGTTTTTACTTGCTACTTTTTTTTTGAATCAGTGCCAAACTTGTTGTAGTTTCCGTTGTTGCCAAGTACAAGTATAGTGTCTCACTAGGATTTGATTGGGAAAGTATTGATAGGGCATCTAAGTACTCTCTGAGCCTATTAAGGGCTTTCTCTTATTCATTAGTCTATACAAAGTGTTTTGAATTTTTAAGTGAATTAAAGAAAAGGGAGTGTTCATCAATAGACTTGGACATGAAGTGTGTTACGATGACTAACCCCAGTTTTGTGCTTATTCTTTTAGAATGTTTTTAGAGCTTTTCATTTCTATGATCACTTGGCATTTTGCTAAGTTTGCCTTGATCCCCCTTTCTAGAAACTTGCCTCCTTAGACTCCAAATGCACATTTCTTTAGGTTCAAACCTCATCTTTTTTTTCCACAGTACCCCAAATGTTTCTTTCAAGTTAGAATGATGCTTTACTTTGCTTTTGACTTGATCAGCATGTCATCTACATACATTTTCATGTTTCATCTAGTCTGGTTTGTAAAAACTTTGTTCATCATCCTTTGATAAGCTATTTCTACATTTTTTAAGTCGAATGACATCACTCTATAATAGTATACCCTTTGATCTGTGATGAAAGTAGTCTTATCTTTGTCGTTTGGGTGCATTTTTAATTGATTATAGCCAAAAAAAGATGTCTTCAAAACTTGGAACCTTATATTTTGAGTTGTTATCAACCAGTTGCTAACGAGTAAGAATCTTTAGAACATACTTTATTGAGGTCGATAAAGCTTATGACTATCTTCCTTTTTCTAGTAGTCTTCATAACCAAAACAACATTTGACAACTAAGTGGTGTGAGGGACCTCTTTAATGAAACTAGCTTTTAACAACTTCTCCACTTCTGCCTTAATCATGGCCTATTGCTCAGCTCTGAAGCTCCTTTATTTTGCCAAAGGGGCTTGATATTTGGATTGATTGATGGCTTATGACAAGTGATAGATAGATCAATTCCTGGCATATCCATTTGGATCCACATAAAAACCTTAATATATTTCTAGATCAGTTTGGTTAACCTTTCTTTTTCTTTTTGGGGCAAGCTTGAGCTTATCCTGATTGTTTGATCACCATTTTCACCAGAGATTCTAATTTCCTCTAATTTTAACCTAGGTTCTGGTCGTTCAAGGTTGTTGTCTCAAATGTATAGCAATGTGGAGCCTAACATCTAACATTCGCTTGCCTTAAGTATATTGAAGGCAATTGGTTTTGTTGCATTTGTGCTTACATTGACCCATTCTTTTTCAAGAATGGCCAAGTAACATCTTTTAGCTACTTGCTGCTTGGAGCAAACTTCCATGATACCATTTGGAGTATGGAATTTCATCAAGAGATATGGGGTTGTGATGATGGCTCTTGCTAGGTTCAATGAAGGTCATCCTAGGATAGTGTTATAAGCATTATTTGGTGTTATGACTGTGCCTCAACTTGAACTTGGCTTCTTGTAAAACTAATTAAAACACCTTTGCAAGGTTTATACATATTCTTTGGGATTTTAAGAGTTTCATCATTGTGTAAATAAAGAATGTTAGTTAAACTTCTCAGATCGGTAAGTATCCTTTTAACAAGATGGTTATGGATTAGAGTAGTAATAACCATCATATGATCATGGTCCCATTCAATATAACTAAAATCTTCCTCCATTAAGTGGATTGACTCATAATGTTTTTTCTTCATTTTTCTTGCTACTATCATTATTGCATGTAGATGTGTCTTCCATGAATTCTTAGAGGCTTCTCCACCTACAAATCCTTAGGCTATAGTTTCAATTATCCCTCTTATTTAAGACCCTTCTTTAGCTCGTCGAGGGTTCATGTCAGTTCAATCTTAGAGACCTTTCATGTTTTCTATCATCAAGCTTGTCAAGTTCATTTTGGGCCTTCTCATACTTCTTGTATTTGGAAAGATGACCATGTCAGACTAGCTCATCATTTTTATTGTTCAAGGTAACTTAATCATCAATATTATGGCCATAATCATGGTGGAACTTGTAGTACTTTGTTTTATCTGTTGGGGAGGGAACTTCATGAGTTTTGTTGTTTGGATGTTATCAATTATAATGTTAATTAAGGCATTCAGTGGCTCATAATTGTTTGAATTGCCTCAAAGGTGGTAATCATTCATGGTTTGTTAGCCTGTATCGATAAGGCACAATGTTGGATTGGCTTTTTTTGAATTGTCATGAAGCGATCTTGATCTCTTTAACATTAATGTACTTTTCTAATTGGGCCAACAATTCAAAGAGTGACATAGTTTTTTGTTTAGTCAATGATAAGGAGAAGTGGCCCGAATACAGGCTTGAGCTGATTTGATTCAAGGCAACACCTTCGTTGAGATCTTTAATTTTAAAAGCTAGAGTGTTGAAATGTGATAGCTATTCTTTCAAGGTTTCATGTCATCCTTATTAGAAATTAACAAATGCAACAGAAGTTTTCTTGAGAGGTTGACCAGTAATAAAATATGTTGTAAATGCCTTAACGAGCTATTGTCAAGGTAATGTTAGGAACCGCCATAGACTTGCTTTCTTGAGGGTGGTAAAAAAGTATGACATATAATGGCATCTACAGCACCAAAAAGGAGCACAAATGTTCGAAAAGTCTCTAAGTGTTCTTACGGGTTGGTTTTGCCATCATACACCTCACTGTAAGCTAGTGGTTTAAAATGGATAGGTAAAGGAATAGTTATGAGGGTATGCACAAAAGGATAACTACCTTTATGGGACTATGTGTTTGGAATGGGTTGAAATCCCTGGGTTTGGCTTTGGGTAAGGTCGATGGATGGTTGGAGGGGGTTTTACTCCTCATAGATAGTTTTGTTAGGATTTAGGTTATATTGATTTTCTTGATGGCCAATGTGGTGGTATAATTGTGGTTTGGTTGGCTTGTGTTTGAGTGTTATGGTTAGTGTAATTTTGGGGATGAACTGTTTATGTTTGGTTGCGACATAAGTGGGTCACATGGTGGTAATTTTTATGCTAAAACGGATGTGAGCCCTCATAAGAATGGTGTTAAAGTTGAGTTCAATGTTAAGTGTCACTTGGGTTTGGCTATTAGACGTGTATGTGTGAATAGGGACAAGGGCTTTAAGAGGGTCTGACTCGAATATAGTTTGGTTGATGGAAGGTTTGGTGGAATTGTTCCATTTGGGTGGTAAAGATGGTAGTGGTAAGGTGACAGGTTGAGTTCAAGTGTTTCATAGGGTTCTTGTTCAACCTTAGGCAACAAATTTGTTTAGTGGGAGCATCATGTTCAAGCTCAATAGTTATCCAATGAGACTTCTCCACCATCTGGTATTGGTGACACTCTTCTATCAAAAAGCAATGGTGGGTTGAAGTAGATGAGGAAATTTGAGCTAAGTGAAAATGGTGGGACATGGTGGTTGAGAAAGCCACAAATGGTACCAATGGAAGCTCTTCCTTTGAGCTATTGAACAAATCTAATGATCAGTAACCCACACAAATGAGCAAAGGTATAGGTGCATAATGGATTTAGTTTACCAAGCACACTCTGATGGTTAAGTAAACCACTGGAGAAAGGGGATTGTGTAATCAGAACGGAAATTGACTTCTTCGTATTGCCTTCTTAGCTTTATACTTATTTGTCACAAGTATGTATATAAATATTATATATGCATATGTTATAATATGTTATTTTTAGAAATACATACCAAAACATAACCCATAATATAAATATTATATATGTATATGCTATACTATGTTATATTATAACCTAAATAAAATCAACATGACCTACTTATTTAAATAGATTTATTTATTAATCTTTAACGTGTTTTTGCAAATAAGTTACTGATAAATCATCTTTTCTATTTCCACCTTTATTTTTTATGCTTTGATTCTAGATTATAACTTTTAGAATTAAGAAAAAAGAAAGAATTATCACTTCTATGCTAAAACGTCAATACTCTTTTTTAAGGAAAAAAACAAATTTAGTAGTAGTTATGATATACCATCTTCAATATGAAATTCTAGAAGTTAATGAACAGTGGTCAGGGCAGAAGGTTAATTTGGCAAAATTTGTTATATTTTATTCAAGAAATATCAAAAAGGAAGCTTAGAGTGGTTTGTTATTTTTTATAGGTTTATCACATCTCAGAAGTGATGCCAAATACCTTAGTTTACCATTGTTTTTGGCAAAGTCTAAAGTTCTTGAATTCAAGTATTTGGTGAACAATGTTTAAAATAGGATTTTGGGTTAGAAAATGAGATCTCTATATATCATGTGTGGGTAGATTGACTACGTTATCTTTGATGTTATATACTCAATGTCCATTTTTAAATTACCCAACTTGATTTGTAAAAAGCTTGATTCAGTGTGTAAACAGTTTTGATGGAGGTTTGGTGATCAGCAATAGATGTACCTATTGTCCTAAGTCATGGAATTCCTTTTGTTAACCAAAAGTTATAGATGGGTTAGGTTTGAAACTATTTTAGCACATTAACAAGGCATTGCTTGCCAAATTGACATGGAAAGTTGAAACAACTAGAGATGAATTCTGGATCAAATGTATTAGGGGTAAATATGTTCGTTCAAATTTTCTACTTGGTGGCTACTCCCCAAAAGATTCATGGGTGTGGAAAGCATTTATGAGGGCAAAAATTTAATTCTTAAGGTTGTTATTATAGAGTTCTTGATTGAAATTCAATAAGAGCCATGATTGATCCGTGGGTACTAGAAAGTGCTAGTTTCATTCCAAAAGTTAAACAAGGAATTACTCTTAATCAATCCCTAACTATTAGGGATTTAATGCTACCAGAACAACGAACATGGAATAGGGTTTTAATTGAATAATTATTTTCCTATGATGATGCTAAACAGATATGTAGAATTTATATTCCACAAGGGGGTTATGATTGTCTATTTTAGGGTGTTGACGGCAAAATATGGTCCGTTTAAGGAGAACCAATACTTCAGCCAACAGGATGTAGAGTTCAGGAATCAATGCCACTCTCGAAGTGTTATGGAGGATGGTGCAGAGGAAGAGAGGGATGGATAGACGATATTTTTACATGGTTCGGCTAAATCCAGGCGGTGCCGGACCCTACTTCCACGACGGAAGTTTTATTGATAATATGTAGGATATTGTTTACAAGACTGGCCTCTCCCCTTTCTGCTAACAAGGCAATCCTATTTATAGAAGAAGGAGAGCATGTAAGTATTTAATGCATTTAATGATAACTACAGTTGAGTTACATCAATTAAATGAGAAAAGACATTAAGAGGTCTGTAATCCGGAAGTGGGTTGTGAAGCAAGCCTTCTTAGGCCGACAAGTAGGCTTCGTAGCTGCCATTGTGTCAGGCAGAATATGTTTTGCTGTCTCAAGTGAGAGCTTCTCAGGGAAGCCGTTTTAGGCTTGCTGCGGCAAGGGGGCGTGGTTGCTGACCCGACGTCTGAGCCTGTTGTCGCTATGTCGCGTAACCGCTGAGGCGTGGCCCTTTGGACCACGGTGCGGCGAGGCGGTCGGGACAGGACCTGGTGCCTGATGCGCTCGCTACTGCTTGCCTGGAGCCTCCAAAGGCTCTTTGCTGAGATGCGAGGATTGATCCTCGGGCTCTCGGGGACTCGGGGACTCGTCCGCGTGAGGGCATTTTTGGTGTATAACATAAGCCCTCCAACTCTCGGTGTGCTTTACGGACCGAGAGTTGCACATTTCCGAGGCTGGATTCGTATCTTCGGCCAGTGTATCTCTTTGATCGAGATGTCATGTCAAATGTCTTTCCACTTCTACTTTAGGCCATGCTTTCTCCTGTTTGCCATTTTTGGCCATTGGCGTGGCAGCACTGCTTGTTTGGAGCTATTAGATGAAGATTTGGCCAGACTTCACCTGGATTCTTTGCAGGGCTGAGCAGGTCTATAAGTAACTTGAGGCGTTTTCTTTTTACCTCAGAAGTCTCAATGGAGGAGAATGAAGAGCTATTAAAGCTTTCTGGTGTCTTTACTTTCGATGAAGCTTGTAGAGACTTGGATGACCCGTTGCATGGTGGTGGGAGACACGGATGGACTATTGCACGTGGTCCCGTCATAGAGCCTGGAAAGAGGGCTCTACGAGCTTCTCATGGTGGTCTTCTGGCCACCTCCTCTGGCCGTCGTTGGTAGCTCGACTACCTGGCCTGCCGACCTCTGGGATGCTCCGGTTCTGACCCAGACAGGTGTGTCAGCGGAGGAGTAAGCAGGAGGAATTGCGGGCGGTGGTTCTCTTGCCCGGAGCAGGCTTAGAGACTAGCCTTTCCTCCATAGAACTGTTACCTCGCTTATCGAGGTTCCCTTGTACGTGGGATGAGTTCTTCCCCTTTTGGATGTGTGTAGCAGATACTCCGAGTATTGCTGTATGTAGTCGTAGCGAATATCCCGTGTATTGCTGTAACTTTGTAATGATCAATGAGAACTTCTCTTTTAGCCAATCA
>JANHAO010005778.1:0-22200 GCA_026873985.1 Saraca asoca | reverse complement strand
TTGTCTCAAAATTAAAATACAAATAAGTTAATATTTTAAGTTGAAATAAAAATAAATATAAATGAAGTATAAAGATGTGAGATAACTTATGGGATCCATTTGATAAATTTTTTAGAATTGTATCATTAGAATGGAGAGTTGCTTAAAATAGTATAAAATAAAAAATAATGATGTGACATTGTGGGACCTATAAAAAGAGAAGTTAAGTAACTCCAATAGGTTGCACCATTGGAGATGCTCTAACAGTGGCAACAGAACAAAAATGACTTGGTTTTGCCTACACAAGCAAAACAAAATGGAACTTGAATGCATTGAAAAAAAAAAAAATCATAAGGTGAAGTAATATATGGCAACCCACCTTCACATCTTTGTCATGGGAAATAGCTATAAAAAATAAAAAAAGATACCAACTAAACAAACAGAAAACAGTAATTGAAATTGCCTTTCAAATAAAAAAATGAAAAACACACACACATACACACAACTCTGTTTTCTAAAATCAATAACTTAAGTAATCGAAGCAGAACCAAATATTTGAGACAAAACGAAATAGTAAATATCGGATTCTCAAAAAATTTAAAAGCTCACAGAGTCAGAATCCAAGAAACTTATAATTGAAATAAAACATTTAAGCCCCAAGAACTACTTGTGAAAAAAATGCTGGAACTAAGCAAAACATAAATTAATAGAAAAAATATAGAACAAAAAGTTACAATTAAACACACAAAAAAAAAACATTTGATAATGTGGAAAATTAAGACAGATACCGATTGGGAATGAAAAGAAAATATACTTAAACGCAGAACAAAGACAGCACAATAATCTAAAGCAAGCAAGAAATTACTACGCATGGAACATAATAATAACATTAAATCGAAGGAAAATTCAAAACAGTAAAAACATGTAGATGCAATAAAAAAGCTGAGCTAGAAGGAACACCATTCGGACAACAGCTGGAGTATGGTAACCAATTAGAAATCAGAGCTAAATGGGCAATATATAAGCAATCAGCGATGATGTAAAGAACAAACTAAAATCATATTAGGACTATTTATAAGCAACTCAGTCCAACACAAACAAGATAAGGAGGGTGTTTAGTATACAATTTTTTGAACAATTTTTAATTAATTTAAGAGATTTTAACTGTTGACTAAATCAATCAACTATTTTGATATTTGATAAATGGCTATTTGAGTTTTTTTTTTTTTTACTCTCAAAAAGATAATTTCAAAAAATTAAAGAATTCAATTTTTTTAATTAGTTATTTGATATTTAAAGTATAAAAAGATATCATTATCCTTAATTAATTTAATTTTGACACTTTTGCCCTTGATACATAAAAAAAACTCTTATAAAAGATAGACACAAAATATTTTATGATAAACTGTTCCCCAATTGGTTTATATATATTATTTGATTATTTCTTTCTTTTTTACCATTATTAATTTATAAGAAATAATAATACGAATAACAACAACAATAAAATATAAAAACTAAATTTTAATATAAAATTATTTATTTTCCAATAAAAAATAATAAATTATAACTATTTGTTATTCAAACGAAAATCTAATAAATTATAATTCTTTATTTTTTTAAAAAAATCTAGTAAATAACAAATTATAATTACTTACATTTAAAGAAAAAGTAATAAATATAATAAATTATAATTATTCATTTCTTAAAGAAAAATCTAGTAAGTAATAAATTATAATAATTTTTTAAAAAAAATCTAATGAATAATATTAAAATATGAAATATTATTAAAATAAAATAATATTTAAATAAATTATAAAATATTTTTATATTTCTATATAATATTTTATAATTAATTTTATTAAATATTTTTATATAAATAAATAATAATATTAATCAATTAAATTCGTTAATATAATTATCTATCAGTTAATAATTAGTATAATTAATTAATAGTTAATATAATCAGACTAACTGACAAGATCAAACCATCGGTGGCAGACAAATAAATTGGTGATGATTTATCACAGAGCAGGCGTGAGACATTTCCCTCCAACATTTACGAATGAGTGAGCTCCACGTTTAAGGCCAAGAAAATTAAACGGGAACCCATCTGGCAGAAGGAGACCATCCATGAAGTACGCAGAGCATAAATTAGGAATCACGATCCAACTGCCCTAAGGTTGATACAAAACAAGAAAAAAAAAATAACGCAAATTGATAAGGAATTGACCCAAGATAACCCAATTTTATAAGAATTTAGACTAGTAAGTGTTGGCCTATTTAACTTATGGATTATCCCATTAATTTGGCAGCATATAATAACTAATTAATATTAACTTAATAGGTTAGTGTGTAGCATGTACTAGAATAATGTTAAATATATTTTTTTTACAATAAGAGTAATAAGACACTTAATACATATATAACATCTTGAATTTAAATTAAAAATATTGAAGAGAAAAAAGCTCTTAAAATAACATCGAATGTCACTGTATCATTAAGCTGTTAGTGTTAATAAGTTTTTGAGTTAATATAAATTCAATATTATACATACAGATATTACATAGATTTATCAAATAAATAATTACATGTAATTTTAATAAAATTTTTCAAACATTAAAAAAGTTTAATAAACAAAATTCAGTTATTATGATTATAAACTTAAATAGGCAAATATAAATAATAATAACTTATATTTTTATTATTTCTAAATTTATTCACCTGTGTCAACGAATTTATATCTAAATTATATTTTCAATGTTAGTCCTACATACTAATAATATTTATTAAAAAAATTTAAGTTAGTGTTTGGACAATAAAATTTTAGTACACTATTTATATTTTAAAATTATTTATTTATAAATCATTTTTAATTGTATTAAATATTTAAAATTCAAATAATTTATACAACTAAATAAAATAATAATAATAATAATAATAATAGTGATGTTAGTAATATGTGAAATTAACCTTTTTTAAACGTAACAGGTTAGTTAATTAATTTTGGATTACCTCCTAAATTTCGGCCTAGAATTGGGATTACAACCAGCACTATGATAGTCTGATTTGTCCCAACCTAATAAAAAAGTAACCCAATCCAATACTAATATGACATGTAATTTTTTTCTAGTGGACTAATTCTATTAAATTTGAATTAGCCCATTTTAACATATTTATATATTTCTAGGTATTAATAAAATTCTCTTTATCTATTCAAAAAAACACATCAAACCTTCCAATTTACTTTTTCTTACAAAAATTATTTTTTAACATTACTAAAAGCAATTTTTACATATATCCAATCAATCAGTTTGTCTTGGTATGGCCAGCAAATAAGAAAATGAAATACTGAAAGGGGAGACAAATAGGCTAGCGGCTACTGATAGTGATAGAGTTTGTCTCGAGATAATAAAATTGCTAGAATAAAATGGGTGTGTGTAATTTATTATGTTAGGATTATTCTTCTTGGATTAAGATTTTTTTTTTAATTATGAATCTTCTGTATGTAAAAAAAAAAAAAGAAAAAAGAAAAAAAGAGGATTTGCCTTCACAGCCATTTTTAAAAAAAATGTGTGTAGGTATACAAGATTCGCAAATTTTATAAAAAAAAAAAAAATCATATTATTCAAAGCTTTCTCATAATAAGTTTGTAATTTTTTTGTGAAAACATGTATATATAATAGACCACAGAAAGCATCTTAGAATCATAAATTCATAAAAATATTCATTGAAGTTAAAAAAAAAAAAAAATCACTCATAAGGTGATGACATTGGAGAAAGTTAACAACAGGAGAGCAATCTAAATAGCACCATAGAAGTTTTGATATCAACAAACTAACTGAGTCAATAATTTCATAAAGCCTGTTTGAAATGACTATGGTAGTTACATTTGTTCAAATTTTTCTTTGGAACTAAATTAGTTTGTCAGAGTGCCAGCATCTTCAGTGCTGCTGTGTGTTTAGTAATTTATCATTTCTACTATCACAATATAAATGAGTTTTATACTTTGTTTGGAATAAGTTTTTATAGAATTGATTTTATTTTATTTCAATAGAAATTATTTTAATTTATTTATAAACGAATTCTATTATTTGAAAATTATGTAAAAAAATAATGATTTCAATTTATTTATAAATGAATTATTTTATTTAAAAGATATTAAAAAAATACATATTAATTAGAAAGTAAATTTTGATGGTTTCACGATAATAAAATGCTGGGATAAAAATAAAATTTTTTTATAACGTACTTTGGGTCAAATGAAATAAATTTTAGTAAAATTCTTAATAAATTTGATAATTTTAATAATAACATAAATATAATTAAAATAGAAATATTAAATAAAATAATTTTTTTAACTTAAAACCAAACACCATATAAAAAATTATTTAAAAAATAAAATATGATTTTTTTTTACCAAACAAGGAGTTAAGCAATATAAACAGTGCTAGCCTCGCCCTTGTATTATTTTCTCCCTTTTCCAAAATCTTTGACCTTATATTACCAAATGAAAAAAATATACTAAGAAATCTTCTTGACATAGGTACCTACGTGTCTATTTTACCCCGACATCCAAAATGAATGTGAGATTTTTCAGCCCTTAAGGCTCATAATGGCCATTTTTGTTTGTAAGAGGATGTGAAAGTGAAATTGAGAGATAGAATGTGAAAATAATGTATCTGTTTAACCATCTAAACAACTTGAACGTGGATCACCTATTTAATACATAGTGAAACTGAAGCTAAAATCGAACCCAGGTTGTTGAGCTTTAATCCTATGAGCCAAAATGGTTAGCTTTTGTTTCCACCCTTGAGCCAGATGACAACTCCTGAAAAATTATTTATTAAATTCCACTTTCAACATAGAAATACAAGATTAAAATGTTCATTAGCAACTTTTGATTACACTGAAAAAAATCAAAAGAACTCAGACCAGATGTGAGAATAAATATTAATTAATGCCTTCCACTTCTAGCCTGAAAGAGCAGCGTTGAGAGCACTATGGACATCAACCCCAATCTGGGCTTCAGCTTTCTCCAGATCAGTCGAGGCTGAGCTCAGCTTCTGAGTGAATTCTTGAAGACCCTTTTGGACTAGGTTTGCATCAATTTGATCAAGAGGGACAGCCTCAACGGCTATTATATCGGCGATAGAGTTTGCGTGGATGAAGGCGAAGCCGCTGCTAACAAAGTACTTGGTTGTGTCATTCCCTTCATGTACGGATAGGACCCCAGGCCTCAACTCTGCAATTGTTGCTACGTGACCAGGAAGAACACCCATTTGCCCAGTTGTTGCAGGTACTATGACCATGTCAACCTGTTAACATGAGTTCTATTAAGACTGAGCAAGCGTATCACTGTTCAAAAGGATGAAGGGAAGGGCACAAAAGACAATCAGAGCGATATGGGTAAGCAAGGATCAGCACCAAGAAGAAAACAGAACCAAATGCATCAATCTAGATAACTGCACTGTAATGAAAATTGAGAAATGTTGCCATATGTATAACCATCAAAATTATATCACGGTGATCCAGTTATAAATTTGAAGAATAAAAATGTTTTCCATAACATGAACGTCGCTATCAAAGTTTATACATGCATACTCATTGACAAAGTTCACCCACCATAGGGATTTGAACAACTCTGTCACCCAGCCTTAACCATCTAAAGTCTCCAATGAGATTGAGAAGCATTAGGCTCATATCTCTACTATTCCTTCCCTTGTACACTGACTCAAGGGTGTGACTAAACCCTAAACCCTAAACCAAATTACTAAACACATTAGAGGCTTTTTTTTTTTTTCCAGGGGGACAATATTATTGCACAGTAGTACACTACCACTTCATAAGAGTGAAGGAGGCAAAAAATAAAGATAATTGCATGTTAATTTACTTGAGGAATAAGGTTAGATGATCATATCAGAATGGAAGCAGATTGCTTGTCTCAGTTGTGTCCCTATCCTGTCCCCTGAAGCAGATTATGACAAGTAAGATATACCTGTAGTAATGCGTCTTAGACTTGAGCTCCAAATTTAATGGCATTTATTCAGTAAAAGATTTAACTAGGTAAACCAGTAAAACTTCAGAAAAGAAAATGAAAGAAAATAGAGCAAGAAAGCCAAATGTCTTTGCAGAAGGCTGCATAATCAAATTGTAACTCATTTACTTTTTGACATCCAAGAAAATAGTCTTTTGTTGACTGAGGGGAGGGGGAGGGATTGAAGCAGCCATTGTCCATTGCCCACCTTATGAATTCACCATCAAAGTGAATCTCCAATAATTTATTGTTTAATTATATAATAGCCTATAATATATTTCTCCTTCCCTTAACTCAATAGCCAATAATTTATTGTTTGATTATATAATAGCCTATAATGTAGTGTTCTGTTTTCTTATAGTCATTTTTTGAATAGTAGTCCAAAAGGACCAAAAATTATTAAATAATGAATCTAAGGTGATAATACTTTATGATTCTCCAGGATAACCTTTGGTATACTGATCACAGAAAGAAACCAAAAGGTCCTTCCAGTTATGGCCAAGGCATCTATCAGGAAAGAAAGCTGCACCCACATTGGAATTGGGGGAAGAGGGTTATTTTGTTGTTCTTTATTATTCGAGGTTTTCTTGATAAAAGAAAAATATATTGACTGAGGAAAAAATTTATGAAAGACAGGAAGGACTAAAGATACTTCAGATTCCAGAAAAGGACAAACAAAAAGAATCAGAAACTGTAACACCTATCAAATTTTCAGGTACACACCATTAACACTTGGAACAACACTTTATTTAGGAATTTGGGTCTTCTCCAGTTATTGAGACGACTAATAAGAGAGAGAAAGGAACAATGTAAAGTGTCACACAATTTTAAACTGAGGAACCACCTAACTGTTCCTTTCTCTCTGACCAGTCTGAACGCAGAGGATCCAAATCCCATTTGTAATCCTTTTAATTAGTGTTAATTAAGAACTACTTCTGTGTCAAAATATGAATAAGCAGACACGGAAGGGAACAGCTGACCTCCATTCATCAAGAATTCTGAACTCATTTGTTGCATTTACAACATGCCAATGGAAAAAAAAAAAAACATATGCTATCATAATTCAAATTTACGAAACATTTCCTCCTAAATGATGCAGCTAATTGCTATAGTTCCATTTATATTACATTCACCAATGACCTGTTTGATTGGCAGTGAAAATCTACCAAAGCACACATCAGTGTACCATGTCATTTAATGAAATATATTTTCTGAAATCTTTGGTATCTATAACCACCATTAAAAAGTCTTATACTTTACAACATCTTCAACATCAAACATGGAAATGATAAAGTTCAAGATAAAAGGGAGATCTCATTGCATACACATCACAACATGTCTTCAAAATTATGTTGCAAACATCTGAAAAATCACTTTTAAACATCATGCAATAGCTAATAATGATTTTTATTTTGCTTCTATAATTGGTTTTTTTTTTTCAATCTAGACAATCACCACAATGATTTATAACATTGTTGCAGCCACCGTAAATTCAATCAACACAATTAATTACCAGTATCATCAGCAGTGTTATCAACTACCTCTACAGGTAGAACCAGAGCCAAAAAACTATTGCTACCATCATCATCATGATTTTTATCAGAAATAAACAGTTATCAGCATGAAGTCCTATTCCTCCATCACAACATTTTTCATTCATCACCACCACAAACTCCTAATACACTATTCCATACCTTAATAATGTATTAATTGCATTCCACCACAGCAGAGATGGTATAACTTCCTTAGTCTAATGTCTATGCCCCCCACCCAATAAGAAGAGGAGAGGATTCAATCTTAAGTTGACCCATTAAATGTGATAACTAGATTGGTCATCTTTTGACCCTGACAACCCAAAATTCCCTTGCAACTTGGTATCAAGATCAAAAGCCATCTAACTTGGAACATAAAATGACTTTCTTTGAATCAGATTATGGCATTTTAGGAAGAAACATGATTTTACAGAGCAAGATATATTAGTTCATAACTTAGTGGTATATCATTGCTCCATTCTGTTTAATGCCTACATATCGTTTCACAACTACTAGTAAGATTTCTGTATAGTAATCCATGCCATAAAAAAAGGTGATTCAACCAGGATCCAATCGGTTATTAAGCATTAATATCTCAATTTTATGAGCATATTATCTAGGGAAAGAACAGGAAGAGAAAAACCCAAGGATCAGAAGATAAGCTCTCTTCCATGTTCTGCAAGGTATGCACAGACACACAAACCCTGCCTAAAATATGGAAATAATGTACCTCTCAAAAAACAAAAGAGGACAGTGGCTTCAAATAGGAGACCCTAGACTCTGATATTCACAGTGGCTAATTGGATGAATGGAGTGATGTAAATCAGGCAGCCAAATAAGGAAGTCTATAGACTCAGCTGCCAGTGAACAGCAGAACCATAGATTTTAAATAAGGAATAAGCAGCATATGTACGTTTGGACAAAATGATCATTAACAAAAATTATCACCGAAGAAAACTGAAAAAGTGAGCCGAAAACCATCTCTAAGTCACAGTCAAATGTACAATATTAATTTTACTTCGGAGTGTAAATCATCCATGGGAACAAAAAATAAAAGAACTGAAAAACGAAAAGATATATTATAGAACATGAAATGACACATTCAGGCATAAATGACGGTAGCTAGACTCAGGAGAGCATGGTAATAATCGCCAGAACTGTTCTCCAAATTGCAATGCTAATTTCATCAATGGCACGAAGGTAATGAACGATTGGCAAATGAAGAGATCATTTTTGGAAGACAAGCAAGTTGAATCAAAGCCATGCATTATATATATATATATATATATATATATATATATATAGATATATAAACAAATGTTAGCCTTCGACAAACAAATATTAATTAGCTTATCTTCACCAATACCCACATGTAATTGCATCCAAACATCAACTATATCCAAATTGTTCCACATTGAAAAAAAAAAAAAATAGTGAGAAATGTGTATACAATGAACAAACACGTTTACCCCTATTCCAAATCTATCGCTTCACCGTCAGTGATTGAGAAAAAATTCAAAGAGAAAACTCGAATATAAGGTATAATCAACACACACCCGGATGAAATCATCAATTCTGAACCCAAACCCATAAAAGGGTCGTTGAAACTGACCTCTTTGGCAGACAATTCCGAAGCATAAGGAAGCACGAAATTAACAGTGAGCTTGGGAGGAATTGAAGAGGGCGCAGCAGGGCGAGGCTGCATAAATGCAAGAGGAGTCTTTGGTGGGTCGATGTTGGGAACCACTTTGGTCCATGCTTCTACGAAGTTTGAATCAGCGGTGGGAGCTGCCGGGAGATCGGTGGAGAAGCACCTCGACCTGGCGGCGAGAAGAGGTCGACCCAGAATGGTTGTTGCGCGACGGAACATGGGTTGAGGTTGGATCGCTCGGGTCTCGCAAGGTCGGAGAGAGAGAGAGAGAGAGAGAGAGAGAGAGCAGGAGAGAGAGGCTTTGTGCAAAGGAGGTGGCTGAGTTGCTCAGTGACTGAAGAGGTTGGTGGACTTGAAACAGATTTTGAAAGATCCATTTTGGTGGGATCCGGAAGGAAAAGAAAAAACTTGGGTTGGCAAATGTAGGCTTCTGTGGATTGTAGCCCAACATTTGAAGTAAATGTTGGCTCCTAACAAAAAAAAAAAAATGAACCATATCATCAGGAACTTAATCGCAATGAAAAAAAAAGATTATAATTATAATCACAATGTTTTTATTATGGGTAATTTTTGGGTCCTCACAAATGAATTGATAAAAACCCAACAAACAAAATCCAATTAATAGAAGTCCAATTCACATAAGAATGTAGTCGTTGCAAGAATCAGTCAAAAGCTTATTGATTACTCAAACCAAGAAAAAGCTAACTTACAGAGGTCGACTTGCAGGGAATAGTCTACAAAAGCCGACTGACAAAGAGTCTATAGAAATCGACTTGTAGAATCAGCTTGCATTTTTATATAACTTTGTGTAACACCCTAGTCATAGAAAATAGGGGGAAAACTCATTGCAAAAGAGGCCCGTCTTTTGAGAGCCAACACACTAGAGGGAGAGAGAGAGAGAGAGATCTATAAAAGGATGATACTTTGTAAACTTATAACCATAAATAGAATCTATCATGGACGTAGGAATCCAACAAAGGATTTTATCTGAATCACGTTAAAAAACTCACAATGCCCATCTTCCTCTTCTTCCTTCACTTTGTGCATCTCTCCCATTTACGTAAACCAAATTGCAGTTTGGGGTTTTAAAAACTATTCTAGTTGACTAAATATGGGCTTACCAAATTTTACTGTCAACAGTTTCAAAAAAATAATTTTTCAACCTTTTATATTTTCAATCAATTATTATAATTTTTAGGAATGACACTAATTCCCCTCTTCTCTCACGTGGAAAGTATCTCATAGCTGTCAAGAGTTAGTTTCTATTCTTTCCTGCATTGGTTTCTAGTCTATTGCTCTTAGTAAAATTCTCCAAAGGCTAGTTAATCTAGTTAGTTTTTGATGACACTTACTCAAAATCTTCCCTCCTGGTAAAGAAGGATGAAGATAAAGTGGAGCAGGTGTTTTCTACCAGGAAGTTGGAGGGAGTGGTGATGGTTGGAAAAATCATATCTAAGAAAACCCTTAACAGATGATATAAAAGTTGAGAAGTGAAAGATGAAGTTAGCATTATTGATGCAGGTTTATATCTTTACATTTTCTCATTCCATAACAAGACCATGGTAGATTTTTTTACTACAAATGCCCCTGGCATATAATGGACAACCTATTAAATCTAAACAAGTGGGATTGAGACCTTAGTGTGACAAAAATGCCTTTCCATGAGGCTCCTTTTTTGTTCAAATCCATAATTTACCCTTAGAACTGTTTGATGAAGAAAATGCTAGAAGGTTAGGCAAAAAAATTGGGAACATAGAGGATATGGATGTAGTTAGCAGGGGAAGTTGTATTATGAGATCCTTTATGATAATCAAAGTCCAAGTTAATATTACTAAACCTATTTTGTTAGGTGTGTGGGTGCCAAGAGGAGAAAGTCACAAAATCTAGGCTTGGTTTAGGCATAAGAAATTACAGAATTTTTGTTATAGGTGTGGCTTATTGGGACATGAACATAGATATTATATGAACCCAAGGATAACTACTATGGAAGTAGACAAACATCACAAATATGGACTATGTATGTGTGCACAACTAGAGGCCTCCTTGAATAATTCTCGGCTAGGTCCCATTTCAAACCTCAACAGTCCAAATTGATTCCTAGCACAGGCCAAAATAAAGACAATCTATTACCCATAGAAAGTGTGGTTTTTATAGGACACAATTTGGAGGCCCTCTTGGGGCTAGTTTAGGGAGAAGGCAATATTCCATATGCGGAGCACGTAACCAAATTGTTAGAAGAAACTCAAGTTAATAAGGATCATTAAAGGTCCGTGGATGTTCTTGCAAATCCCACACCAGTTAGAAGAGTGATTGGTCTTGATATCTTATGCACAAAGAAACCAACGTCAAATCAGCAGGTTAATTGTGGACTAGTGCAAGTAGGACAAGGATTTGGGGCCATCAATGTTTCTAAGAAACCTAGTTATGATTGCCCATCTAAGGAAATAATGGAGAAAATACCCCAACAGGATCATCTATTAGTTACTGATTTGAACATATCTCCCTCAAAGATATCATCACAAGTGCACAACAAGAGAAAGGAAGGGATATTCCATGAAGTACAACGACTGAGGGATGACAAAAAACTATGTCTACTACTTCAAAGGATGAATTGGCATAGGGCTTCTCCACTGGTTGTACCGGAGATGAAACTCTGACCAGAAAATAGGTGTCTATCGTTAAATGGAAGATTAGGGAAAGATAGGATACTGAGAAGGTTTCTAAAACTACTATAGTTGTGGAGCTAGCCTTATCATGCCCCCACAAGAGCCATAAAGTGCTTAATATTGAACTTCAATGAGCCCTAGTGCAGTTGCATAAACCAAGTTATTTATTTTTATGTGAAACCAAATCTATTGCTTCGAATATAACACAGCTGGCTCTTAACTTGGAAATGAGTCATTGTGTGTCTCTGCTCTAGTTACTAAATGAGGTGGTTTAAGTCTTATATGGATAAAGGGGTGGATATTTCTATGTTGAAGAAAAATGATTAGGTAATACATGCTGAGGTATGGAATGAAGGTTGTTAAGGTTGTTTATGGTTGACTTGTGTATATAGCTCATCTTATCATAAGGACAAACATGCTGTTTGGGACAACTTATATGAAATCAGTAATTCAGTGAAAGGACTGTGGGAAATTATAGGTGATTTTAATGCTCTACTAAGTATGATTGATAAAAAAAATGGGGAAAAGTAGTTGGAAACTCCAATGATGCAGCTTTCATTAGTTTTGTGGGCTCTATTGGTGGTATTGATGTACCATTTATAGGATTGCCTCACACTTGGGACAATGGAAGAGTAGGTTGTTAGAATATCTGGGAAAAACTAGATAGAGTAATTTGCAACCCTCAATGGTATCTAGCTTTTCTTAAGGTTATTGCTCTATATCTTTTGTCTAGTCACTCTAAGCATTCTTCAATTTCTACTAGATACAATCTAAGATAAAGATACTTCTCCAAGGCCATTTCAGTTTATAGCTATCTAGCTGAGGGAGGAATCATGCAAGGAAGTGATTTATTTAGCTTAGTAGAGTCAAGTATAAGGTTTTGCAACTTACAATCTTATGCATAAGATTGGGCAAGTCTAGAAGAAGCTTAAAATTTGGATCAAAGAGAGCTTTGGTCACTACAAATACAATTTGAAAAATTTGCATATAGCCCTAGATACTTTATGAGGATGTGAGCCCACATTGGAAAATAAACAAAAGGAAATTAATATTTGATGTGATATCCAGAAGCAACTAATTAGACAGACAGAAATATGGAAGTAGAAATCTAGAGAATTGTGGGTTCGGGATGGAAATACCAATTTTAAATTCTTTCATTTATCCACAATTATTAAATGAAGGAGGAATTTCATAGATGTTATCCAATTGCAATCGGGAGAATGGCTAAGACAGCGAGAACATATTGGCAACTTTTTTGTTCAAGGATTCTAGCAATTGTTCTTTACTGAGGTTGGGGACCCTTTGGTAAGATGGCATATTTGATCAATCCAGTTGTCAACACTTTTTTGTGTCATATTTCCACTCACGAGGAAGTTTGGTCTACACTAGTAGCCATGCACCTTCAGAAAGCACCTGGTCCTAATGGATCAATGATTATTTTCTACAAAGAATGTTGGGGCATGATGGGAGACCAGCTAGTTCACATTTTCTAAGCTTTCTTTTGGTTAGGTTTCATGTTCAAGGAAATAAACTATAGCCTTTTAGTTTTGATTCGTAAGGTGTCAGGTGCGAAAAATTTCAAACAATTCTAACCCATAAGTCTTTACAACTTAACCTACAAATTGATTTCCAAAATTCTTACTAATAGAATGAAGGAATGTCTCAAGAAGATCATTTTACCTAAGCAAGCAGCCTTAAATGCCTTGTTAGCCCAGGATATGATTCATAGTTTTAAAAAGAAGAAAGGATTGCATAGCTTCATGGGGTTAAAGATTGACATGCAAAAGGCCTATGACTAAGTGGAATGAAATTTTATGCTCAACGTGTTGGAGCTTTTTGGTTTCAGTCCTCAATTTATCAATTGGATTAATCAATATATTTCCATGGTTACATTTTCAATCTTGCTCAATGGTAGTCCTTATGTGAAATACACCCCTCAAAGAGGACTTCATCAAAGGGATCCGTTATAACCTTATTTGCCCATTTTATGCTCAAAGCTGTTATCACAATTGTTGTTGAAGGTAGAATCAGAGGTCAAAATTCATGGTATTAAAACATCATGTTTAGGCCTTCCCATTTCTTATTTAATGTTTGCATATGACACATTTTTATATGTTAGAGCTAATGCCTTTGAGGATGCTGGTTTATTAGAACTTTTGGTCAAATATCAATGCTGGTTTAGTCAAAAGGTCAATTTAGAAAAATCTAGATTATTTTTCTCCAGTAATGCTAGTCAGCTACTGTAGACTCAATTGTGACATCAGCTTCAATTTACTAGGCTTCTTAGTGATTCCAAGTATATGAGAATTCCCCTATTCCTATCTAAGCATAAAGCCCAAGATTTCTGATACCTAATCTAAAGGGTGTAAAGCAGAATGGCTAGGTGGAAATAGAAGACTTTGTCTTATGTTGGAAAAGCTACTTTGATTAGCTTGGTGCTTCAACAAATACCTATCCACACCATGTCCACTCTTAAGATTTCTGAGGAGATATATGCATAATTGGATATTATTTGTTGAAAATTTTGATAGACAATGGATAAGACAAAGAGACACTATTTCTATCTGAAGACATGGTCAATGTTATGCTTACCAAAATCTAAAGAGGGATTGGGGTTTTAAGAGGTTTAGATATATTAATTTATCTTTATTAGCTAAGTTGACTTGGAAATTAGAGATAGAAGGATAAATTTTAGGTGAGGTGTTTCAAACATAAGTATATAAAATTTGGGAGATTCATAAGGGCAAACACTATACCAGATGGATCATAGGATTGATAGAGTATATGCACAAGAACTAAGATCATTCAACAGGGACTGTTCAAAATGGTAAGTGATGGTAGTCCTATCTTAGTAGTTATAGACCGATGGGTGGAGAATTGTGTGAATCATATTCCTAAAATTAAGGATGGGATAGAGCTAGATGAGTTAGTGGTGGTTTTAGAGTTAATTAAAGTGGTGGGGGAAAATTCCCACTAATTAACTACCTATTCAATCTTACAGATGCTCAACACATTTTGCGAATCCATTTACCCTAATTATCTCCAAATTATATAGTTTAGGCTTTAAACACCTTTGAAATTTTGACCACATAATTAGCCTATTGTTCTATCATATTAACTAGAGTTTCACAGAGCACTTCTATCATGTGGAAAAAACTATGGCAAATAAAGATACATCACAAACTCAGAATGATACTCCGTTGATTTGCTAGTGAAGTAATTCCTACAAAATCAAGAACATGAGTTTTCTCGGAGGGGGAAATTACCTGTGTCCTTTTTGCAACGTGGCAAATAAAACTAAACTCCATTTGATGGAATGTTAAGATCTCACCAGAGTTTTATGGTTTCGGTCAACACTACCTAACTGTGTTCTCAATCAGCTATGGGCATGGTTTATTGGCTAGTAATGGGAACACTTACCCTTAACACAATTTCAAATCTAAATCTCCAATATCAGCTATACACCTTCATCACCATTCTACTCAAGTGAATCTGGGAAGCATGAAACAATTGGGTCCATCATAATCAGATGGTCGATATTGATTAGATAGCCAAGAAGATAACTGTCGATATTTGGGAGGAAAAACATAGATTTCACTTGCATTAGTGAGCTACTCATGTTGATTTGGTAAGCTCTAGTCATCTTCAAGCCTTAATTTGGTCCCTTTCCAGCGAACGCCATTAAATTGAAATTTGATGCTACCTAGTAAGAATGTTGATCGACCATTGCGGTCTTAGCTTGGAATTGCAACAACGAAGCTCCAAGACTTTGGTTTGATAATTTCAAATATGGATCTCTTCTTTCTGCTTAACTATTAGCTATTCATAAAACTCTTATGATTTTTGATAGCTTTGCTCCTTTATCTGTGATAATGGAGAGTGACTCTAAGCTTACCGTGAATGTTTTACTCAAGATTTTTAGTTGCCTATGGAAAATGATTATAGTGTTTAAGATGATGAGCTCATTGTTAAGCTATACAAATAATGTTAGTTTGGTCTGGTGTCATAGGGCTAAGAATACTACTGCTCATGAAGTTGCACACTGGATCTACAGAGTCATAGGGAGCGGGTTTGGTGTTTTGTCTGAGGTGCCTCCCTCTATTGCTGATGTTGTAGCTCATGATATTGTATTTGCTTCTATTTAATGATATGGTTATTTTTAAGGAAAATATTAT
Source organism: Saraca asoca (assembly GCA_026873985.1). NCBI lineage: Eukaryota > Viridiplantae > Streptophyta > Magnoliopsida > Fabales > Fabaceae > Saraca > Saraca asoca. The sequence continues at coordinate 6,163 of JANHAO010005778.1, read as the reverse complement.
TATAATATTTAGAATCAATATAATCAAACAATGAGAGTTTTTTTATCATATTTGTCAAACTTATAAGAGTGATATGAATCTAAAGTAAGATACTTTGTTGACATAATAGCTAATTAGATATTTAATGTGACAATTGGAGAAACCAAATTGCTATTTTTTTAAGACAAAATTCAAAAAATAATTGAAAGAATAGAAAAGACAAAAATTATTTTTTTAAAAAAAATATAGTTGCTAAAATTGCAATTGAGATTAATTTAAAATTATAAAATATTGTATAAAATTAAGAATTTCATGAAAAATATACTTTTTTATTAGTTATTAGTTATTAGTTATGTATATTTAATATAAAGAAAATTTAAAACTTAATCATTAACTCTTAATATAATTAACATAAAACAAAATTAAAACTTGATTCATTAATTCTAAATATAAAACAATTGTTAATGAGTTTTGCAATAGTTTCCTATAGCTAATATAATCAGGTACCATTAGACTTACACGAGTAAGGATCTGGGATCAAACTTAGAATGTAAAGGAAGGCGAAGCCTTCAAAAAACATTGAATGTCACTTGAAACAAAGGCTCTCGATATCATTGTAACTATCTTGGTTTCCATGTTTTGCACTTTTTTTCTTTTTTGTAATAGTAGGAGTGACAAGTCATTTAACATTACAACTTATGAATAGATTTGTAGATGGAATCTAAGATCTAATTTCTTCTAAACAGGAAATCATTCTTTCAAATGCCTGCTACTAATATCTAGATGCAAGGAACTAGAAGAACAAAACTCCATCAAAGGGTGTTACATCCCTGATTCCATGAGAATATAATTGGCATGAATCATCCGAGAGTGACCTGCAAGCCCATGGCTCATATATGTAATAAAAACTCTTTATTTAATGCTTAAATAAAAGTCATTAATAATGTGCACACTATAATTTCAAACAAGTCAAAGAATCAATTTAGAGCATAATACCTCAACCATGCTCCCATGATGACATAGGCTTCTTGGCTCTCGGTATCCATGATCACAATAATAAAATCCTCCATTAAGTGCACTTAGGTATTCTTAACTTAATAGGATTAGTTCACAATTATAAGTAATAGTTTTTTGCCTTTAAAACCTACTCTCGTATCTATATTCTATAAAATTACTAAAATATCCCTAACACAGTTATTAAACCTAATTCTATCTAAAAATGTTTACTTATCAACTTGTGGTTTTTATATAAATAAGACTAGGTGTTAAGGGGTTAGGCCCATTGTTTTGAGGACCAAACAGATCGGGCTGGTGCAGATATAGGTTAGTTTGCGAGCCAGTATTTTTTTTTGTTGGATTAGGCTTTAGTTTAGTAATAGTCTAGCCTTTGTTAAAAAAAAACTCTTGTAGCCCACTAAGCCCAATTTGCCCAAAGTATTATAAACAAAAAAAAAAGATTCAAAAAATAATAATAATTTGAACTTAATTGGTTTCAAAAATTAAGAAATAAAAATAGAAAATAATTAAAAAATAAAATAAAAATTATTAAAAAAGAAAAACAAATAAACATATAAACATTCAATTGAATTAATTTTATTGTTTCAAATCCCAAAAACTAGAGCACAACACCTCACTCATGCTCTTATCAGTTTGGTCTTCCTTGTTCAATTGTTTAGAGTTCTTTTTTTTTTTTTGCCTCTCTTTGTCTTGGACTTAGTGACAACCAATAAATTTGTAACTATGAGCATTGGCTAGAGGCCTAAAGCTAGTACCCCACAATGATTAGCATAGTCATAAGGTTTAGAGTGGAATTTACTTGAGGATTTATCCGCCATAGATGCTAAATGGTTCTGTAAAGGTTACAAGTTGCTAATCAATTCAGTTTCAAATGTTTCTTTAGTTTGGTTTTGAGAGTCTCCACTTTGCTTTCTAGGATCTTTTGGATCATTCCTAGATACACAATTAAGTTAGGATTAGAAAAATAGAATATTGTAATTTCATATTTTGGTTTAATTTTGGTATTTTTAATTATTCTAATTATTGTCTATTTGGAAAATTTCTTTTTTGTTACTAATTTGCTTCATGTGATTTGTCCAACCAAGTCAAGGTATGAATCATGTAATTTATTATTTCAAATTATTCTCTCAGTTCTTCATGTATAAATTTAAATATTTATATTACTAGATTTTTTTTAACACTTAGTGTAGCACTACTAAAGTGGACTAGGATAGTTTTGGGCTAACATAGAATGTTTTAGGCTAGAAAGGGGTCAGAAGACTGATTAAGCCAAGATTTCAGCCTAAGAAGGGTGGCTAAGCCTAGACCAACCAATCAACTAACTACATGTAAGTAGTCAATCGATCATTTATGGCCAGTCAACCGACCACCTCCCAAGGGCTATATAAGGAAAGCCACCTTTAGTGAAATTCAAAATCCTTATTTGCATTTGAGTAACTCTTAAAAAGTGTTGCTCAACTAAATAGGGTTTCGGTTTGCACTTTTCAAGGGTATGGACTTAAAGTAAGTTTTTTAGCCTAGAAAGGCTATTTTCTTACCTTAAGTTCTTTTTGGATTTAGTTTTAATTTCTTTTTATTTTTCTTGATTGTTACAAGGTGTTTTCCCAATAGCCAATTAATAAATTCGAGCCTAAGAAAAGAACCTGAGCTATAAGTTTTGGAAGAACTCTCTTCTTCTAAGCTGAATAGGATATTTTGCCTTACTGCCTTCCTTTTTCTTATAAAGATTATATTTTCAAATTTAGCCCAAAGGTTTTTATGTAGGTTAGGATGGATAGTTAAGGCCCAAAAGGTAAAGTATAAGATTAACAAGATAGATAGGATAAGGGAATTGTATGTTTACATGATTTACATGTGATTGTATATAAGGGTGAGCTAGACTAGGGTTGGAACTCAGTTTAAGTTAGATAAATTAGAAACTTTGAATTTTAATAATTAAGTTATTATTTTAGAAAATAAGGATAAATCTTAAATATTATTCATAATTGAACCTATAAACTTAAAGAGACTAGTTTAAAAGAGATAGATTAGAAAGGATACAGTCACAGATTAAGATTTACATGTGATTGTGACTAGCTTAAGTAGATAAGGGATACCTATATATATTAGGGTAATTACATGAAAGAAATTACATGGTCTTAATATGTCATCACTGTGAAGTAAGTATGCAGGTAGAATTACACGGTATGTCGTTAGGGGCATAACCACCTATATGATATACCGTTATAGGGTATACAAATTTATACAGTATTCCATTAAGGGTGTACAAATTCTACAGTATGTCATTAGGCCACACAAATTATATGGAATGTTGTAATGGGCATTCACTATAGGGTATGGCTAAAAACCATACAACATGATTAGTTATCCCTTTAGATAGTTAGATAGTCTGTATTTGTTTAAATGTGGTTTCACCTTGCAAGATAGGTAAGTATCATGTTATGCACACTAGATTGTGCCACTGAGTGACCAACAGGTCCCATTTTTTATTGCCTAATGTAGCCATTATTGATTGCTACTCACAGTAGCCAGTGAATATATAAGATTAATTGCCTCCCTGTTTGATATTAGCATGAAAATGATAGAATGAAATGAGGACAATGCATACCAATAGATTCTAATGAAATGCTAGAGCATGGAAGGAAACATATATGAACATGATTATGAATGTATGTGAATATAAATTTGAGTATGTGTACATATTAAGTATTTGAGACAAGCTTATATATATGTATGACCAAAGGTTTCTATCCAAAGTGGAGTAGAAACTCTCACTTCACTAAGTACTTGAGTTATACTCATGTTTACAATTTTAGATAACAAAGTTCTAGTGAGTGCTGATCAAATAGGGTCAACTCTTGCATATTAGAGGTAGGAGATCAATTTTAATATGCCAATATCAATAACGAAATAATAGGTGCTAACCAAGCCGACCTAATACCTCTCCAGATTTTTAGTTTTTTTTTTTTAAATTTACTTAAAGAAACTTTTGTTTTAAACTTGGTTCTCTTTAAAAGTTACATTTTGGTATTTATTACATAATTAAAGTGTACATAAACAATTTTGGAAGTCTTTTTGATTTATAAACTCATTTTTGGATGAAAAGATGTTTATTTATGTTTCAAAATATTTTAAAAATTTAAAGGATAGTGAACTGAAAAAGTCATCGGATCATGGTTCAATTGATCGAACTGGATGATATCATAAATATATATTTATATAAATTTATTAAAATAAATAAATAATAGCTAACTTACACTATAATATGAGCTCATAGTTTATATAAAAATAAAAAAAAATTAAGCAAACTAGTGAGTTTTTAGTCAATTAAGTGTTAAATTTCTTCTTTTATTAGTTTTTAATTTCATATAGGCTTATTGAACAATTCAACCCAAAAAAAAGGAAGTTTAAAAGCAAAAAAAAAAAAAAGCCTAATTTTCCATATTTTTTCAATTATTGTCGGTTTATACCAATTTAAAACATTTCGATTGCAAAAATGGTTCTTTAGATCAGCTTGAACCAAAAAACTTAACGATTAGCAACCGAACTGTCTAGTATGGTCTAGCTTTCAAAATAATGCTTCCAGATTTTTAGATTTATTTTGAAATTTACTTAAAGAATTTTTTGTTTAAAATCTCTTTAAAAGTTACATTTTGGTATTTATTTCATAATGAGAGACACAAACAATTTTGGAAGTCTTTTTGTTTTATAAACTCAGTTTTGGATGAAAAGATGTTTATTTATGTTTGAAGAGTCATGAGCTTATGGATTCTTAGGTTGTCACTTGGCAATCTAAGCCAATCACATTCCTAACTTTGGGGATGTGACACTTGATGCTCTATATTTTTCTTGAAAACTTTTGCTTCTATTGTTCAGTGGGTGTTTCTTGAAAAGTTTTTTTTAAAATGTCATTTTTTAGAGCTTTCAACACTCCTACCACCTTCTCTTATCCACCGATCAGAAGTGAACTTGCCACTTGATGCTTGATTGAAAATTGAAGACATACATTTTGGAAATTTATTTTGGTAGTTAGTTTGTTCATATATGTGTATCATGTTTTTTGTCTGTACATATTTTGGTATTCTATGATATTTTGAAATCCATGGTTTTTGTTAGGAACTTTGATATGGAAAATAGGTTGAAAAGAAAAGGCTTATGACTTTGGAAAAATTTGGAAAACAGATAAAACTCTGCCAAATTTTTATAAAAAACTTTAAGAATTATATAAATAAATTCTATTTTGAAAGTTTGGTACAAGTAATTTCTTTCAAGTTTATTAAATTAGTTTATAAATTTTTTTTCTTGTTTGCAATTTCAATTTAAATGAGTACAATGAAGTGTAACATGAGTACCGATATACATTGAGGCTTGTGAGAACTATTGCCCTTGTTGGTCTTGCTACCATGTTGGGGGCATTACAGTAATTTAGTGTTAGTCGTATATAGGTGTGATAACACAAGATTTAACACATTTATTTTCCCTCATACTTAGCATTTTAAGAGCCAAAATGTTATGTTTCCAACTGTGTTAAAGTGTATTTGTGATTTGGTGTCAATTGGTTCATTTTACAAAATTCTGCATAATTTGCCCCACTTAAGCAGTTTCTGTAATTCTAGCATAACTTGAGCTACACTTGTCAAATTGATGTGATTTGTATCTTGTAGGAAAGATAAGAGATAGACCTAAAACTTTGATGAAAACCTCCAAGGCTGAATCTATCATTTAGTTATCTGAAATTAGAGATAACATTACTATCAGAATACTGTCTCTCGGGCAGCCGACCTTCATGCACTTAGAAGACAAAATCTCAAGCTAGGAAGGTCCAATTGAGGTGAAACTAAGCCCAAATGGAAGCTAAGATATAATTCCACAACTTTCATGAAGACTTCCTAAGCTAAAAATATCAATATGGGCGTCAAATATTAGCTGCAACAGAAGGTAGATCTGCTGAAACTGGGCTAATGCAGAATGGCTTTTAAAGCCTGAAATTTACATAGATCCAAAACCCATTGCACCACCATTTTCTCCAATCCAAAACTAGCCAACTGGAGACACAAAAGAAGGAGAAAAAGGGTGGGAATATAGTCTACCAAAGGTGGCTAGCATGCAAGGGCAGAAGCAGCCTCCTGAAATGCTGTCAGCCTACTTTCCAAGTCAGCAAACTAGC
>JANHAO010005777.1:0-22260 GCA_026873985.1 Saraca asoca | reverse complement strand
TGCTTAGTGTATGTGTATGTGCTAGATATCAAACTAATCCTAAAGAATCACACCTATCTGCACTTAAAAGAATCTTTAGATATCTGATAGGAACTAAAAATCTAGGACTCTAGTATCCTAAATCAGATAGTTGTAGTTTAATAGGATATTCAGATGCAGATTATGCTGGAAGTAAAACAGATAGGAAAAGTACTAGTGGTGCATGTCAATTTGTTGGACATTCTTTAGTTTCATAGTCTTGCAAAAAGCAAAATTGTGTTGCATTATCTACTGCCGAAGCTAAATATATTACTGCAGGAAGTTGCTGTGCTCAGATTTTGTGGATGAAACAATAACTTTCAAATTATGGATTACAGTTTCAAAAAATTCCTATACTTTGTGACAACACTAGTGCAATAAATATAACTAAGAATCCAGTAATGCATTCTAGGATTAAGCACATTCAAATTAGACATCATTTCTTAAAAGATCATGTTCAAAAAGGAGATATTTCAATAGATTTTGTTTAGCAGACTTTCAATTAGCAGACATTTTTACAAAACCTTTAGATGAGAAAAGATTTATATTCATCAGAAGAGAAATATGTATGCTAAATCCTGAAGAAATTGAATTAAACTAAGACATTTACTGTTATATGATTTTTATTTGATCTATTGTGTTTGTCATCTTGATGCAAATTTGACTTAAGCATCGGAGCTTTTTTAGTTTGTTTTGCAGGATTATAATTACAAGCTTACTCATATATATAAAAATTGTTTTCTACACATTACATTGAATTCAGTATCGATGTACTACTTTCTGATTCATATACATCGATTGTTACATCAATTTTTCTTTGAAAATTTTTAACACTTCAATCGATTTATACATTGATGTAGTCCAATTTCAAATGTATCTGTATAACTTTTTTACTACATCAATAAATTACATAATCGATGTACTCATAAATTGAGGGGGAGCAATGGTCTTTTTTTTTTTTTTTTTGCTTTCCATGTTTAATCATTTTTTATGTTTCAAAAAGGGGAGAACAAGCATATAACTTTATTTTAGATGATTCTTTCCTCCCTCAATTTGTTTTTTACTTTGAACCTGTTATGGGCATTTTTTGGAAAGCACGGTTTGGTCCGATCTAGGTCTAATAGGAGGCACAACTAACTAGATAGAGGCCCAGATTGGGGATCGAGGTTGCTCAGTGAGGGTTCTAAGCTGTCAGACGCGAGCTGAAGATATCGAGCAACGTCACAGCAGGGAGCGCAACTCGTTGTGAAGGCCCTCATCCAGTGAGCGAGAAGGCTACCATCCATACCACCTTTAAGGAGAACAACTGATCGAGAACAACAAGGTCGGCCAAAGCTTCCAGCTTGCTCACTAGAGCCGGATGCATGTACAAAGCCTAGTCAGCAATCTCAGGCACACATCTCCAACTAACAGCTTAGCCTCCAAACCTACACATTAGCTCCCCGAAAGTCTGACAATGATTTGCCCAACATTCATTACCTGACCCCAAGCATTAAATGTCCGGAGCGGTGGAAATAGTCATTCTGTTGTTTGTAAAATTATACTTGTAACCCTCCTCTCTTCTATAAATAAGAAGGGGTGGTCACAGTAAAAAAAAAAAATTTTCATGCAAAAAGTCTACTGGAATACAGAAAGGGCACTGTACATTGTGAGAGAGTACCGCCATTGTACTCAACCTGTGTAAAACAATCCTTTAGTGGATAATCAAAGACTAGTGTGGACGTAGGGGCCAACTTGGCTTTAGCCGAACCTCGATAAAACTTTTAGTGTTTGCTATCTTTCTGCTCTCCCATTATCTTCCTTTTCTGTTTTTTGGCATATTCTACTTATAGTTAGGGGTGATATCAAACTCAAACCCATTGACCAGATTTTGGTGTCAACATTTTGGTACTAGAAGGAGGGCCTCTACTGACACTTTTTATCTTTTCGTTCCTGATAAATTGTTCATAGCTATTTCAAGCATAATGGTGAAAGGAAAAGCAACCAGGAGTACAAAAATCACTACTGGCTAACCTAAAAGTCAAACACAACAGCAAAACATAGCTCCCCTTGTGGCAGGCACTAATACCGGCACAACCTCCCTTATTTTGTAGTAGTTTTGGCTTCCAGAACCAGAACCAATGAAGCTCAAACTTGGCAACAATGCCAAGAAGCACTTCACTGGCATCAAGAAGCCCTTGAGAATACCATGAAAAAGCTGGCTGATATGGTCAGAGTGTTGGCTCAGGCGCACGCCCAGGGTGCACCAAGGCAGGGTGGATATCATCAGTTAAGGCCTCAGCACGAAGAACAAGCTAGGATTGAGCATCATCGAGCTTGTTCGCTTCACTCATCGAACTCATGATTAAGGTCCAAAGTCCATCGAGTTCGGGAGGATAAGGGAGATGACCAACAAGGTGAAAGCTCGCACCGAGGTGAGAGCTCACACGAGATCGATCACGAGTAAGAGACAGACCATGATTTGTCCAGCCACGAGCACAACAGAAAGCATAAAACCTCTAACTAACATTCTTGTAGTAAGTGAGATAAAAGGAGTCAAAGGACTTCCAGTCACCGGTCTAAGTCTTGAGACCTAATGGTTGAAGAACTACTCCAAAGGATGGAGTAGTTAGAAAAGAACTCTGCATCCCAGGGAAATCGAGAATCCCACGAGGAGAGAACTCTACTCTCTAGCCAAATTGAGATAGAGCCCCTTCCTTGTAGATTTAAAATTTTGAACATCCCTCTCTATAATGGGGATAGCGATTCCTATAGCCATTTGGATGCTTTTAACATCCAGATAGACCTACAGACTTCCAATCCGCTATTGAAGTGTCGAGTCTTCCCCGCCACACTCAGAGAGATGCCGCATATATGGTTCAGAAGTCTCCCAGCTCATAGCATAAGGAATTGGGAGGAATGTCAAACAAAGTTCCTTAACCAGTATAGGGTGTTAAAGAAGCAACTTGCCCCGTCTTGTCATTTAGTGACGGTCTTCCAGTGGAAAGATAAGTCACTTAAGGACTATATCAGCAGGTTCCGACAAGAAGTTAGTAATGTGAAAAACCTATCAAATGAGAGTATCCTCATGGTAATCTCAGTTAGATTACAAAAATATGGGAAATTTTATAAAGACATATACAAGTCCCCTGTTAAGAGCCTAGGTGAGTTTTATAAGCAAGCCGTCAAGGAGATCCGACGGGAAGAAATCTTCAGTCCAAAGAAGTCGAATAAGAAGGAGGAGGCAGGCACTTCCAACCAAGGAAAGAAAAGAAGTAGAGGTGGGAGCAACAAAGAAAGCCAAAAGGGGGGCTCTGGAGGCCAAACGCGAAGAAGGCTTGGAATGAACAGTTCCAACCTTGGGGTCACTACTATACCTACACCGTCTTGTCTGATGCTCCAGATAGGATCTATATGATTGAAAGGGATAATGAAAACTTCGCCAAACCCAAGCCCTTGAGGACCCCTATTGAGAAGAGGAACTGCAACAAATTCTGTGCCTACCATAGTAAAGTTAGGCACAACACGTTGGATTGCTGGGCCTTAAAGGATGCCATTGAGGACCTCATTAAGAGAGGCTGCCTAAGAGACTACGTGGTGAGATCCTTGGGACAGTGACCCTCACGTCCCCAATAGCCTGTGCCGTAACGTCACCAAACTCTAGAGCATGAGGAAGCACCCTCCATAAGGACCATCTTCACCATATATGGTGGATCTCGCATCACTGGCACTTCGAATCGATCACACAGCCGCTATGTGTGAGTGGTTGGTCATGTCTCTCTAGCAAGTCATGTAGAACGTGAAAGGCTTGCTAAGAAGGCCAAAGAAGCTTTAGACAGAATCTCATTCATGGAAGAGGACGCATAAGGAATTCATTATCCTCACAATGATGCAATTGTCAGTCAAGCAAAGATCAACAACACTGAGGTGAGAAGGATAATGATTGATACTAGAAGCTTCGTGAATGTGATATACAAGGGATGCTTCGATCAGATGGGAATGAGTATGAGTCAACTGAATCCATCACCCGAGCCTCTTTATGATTTTACAGGGGATGGGATACTCTTGATGAGATAAATCAGACTCCCATTTACTCTAGGGAACTCCGATAAGCAAGCAATTGTCATGACGGACTTTTTGATTATAGATTGTCCCTCGGCCTGTAATATGGTGTTGGGGTAACCCACTATGAATGATTTTGATATGGTGACATCAACCTGGACACTAACCATCAAGTTCCCGATCTCGAGCGGAGTCAGATACGTGTGAGGGGAGTAATAGGTAGCCTAGCGTTGCTACGAGGATGCGGTTAAACTCGGAGTTCAAGGGAAGAAAGTGAATGTGGTGTCTGGGGGGGAACCCTGGGCAATGAGCTTAAAAAGAGTTAGCCACGACCTCGACCCCCGAGAGGTGGAATGCTAAGTGAACCACTGGACTAGTTAAAGAGCTTGAGGACATGCAAGTAAGCGAGGCGGATGAAGAAAGATGCCTTAAGTTAGGGAAATGCCTACCACCCGATGCGAAAGTGCAATTGACGGGATTTCTCAAAGCAAACATGGACATTTTTGCCTAGAACCATGAGGACATGGTGGGCATCAATTTGAGTCTAATGTCGCATAGATTGAATATCGATCCTCGGATGAAATTGGTTTGTCAAAAGAGAAGGCCGATGATAGCCAAACGTTATGCGGCACTAAAGGAAGAGGTGGATAGGCTATTGGTGAATAATTTCATCCAAGAAGTGCATTACCCCACTTACGTGGCCAATCTTGTCCTCGTAAAGAAAAAAGATTGGAAGTGGAGGATGTGTATCAATTTTACTGACCTTAATAAGGCATGCCCCAAGGATAATTTCCTTTTGCCGAGGATAGATCAGCTTGTTGATGCAACGGTGGGGCATGAACTCCTTAGCTTCATGGATGCCTATTTAGGGTACAACCAAATTCCAATGGCCACATAGGATGAAGAGCATACCTCATTTATTACTAATCGTGGGTTATACTATTATAAGGTGATGCCTTTCAGGCTTAAAAATGCAGGGGCAACCTACCAGTGATTATTAAACATGACGTTTCGAGAATAGATCGGCAAGACCATGGAGGTATACATTAACGACTTGCTGGTAAAATATAAATAGCTCATCGATCATATTCGTGACTTAGAAGAGATGTTCCAAACCCTGAGAAAGTATCGAATGAAGCTAAACCTACACAAGTGTGCATTTAGGGTGGCCTTAGGTAAATTCCTCGATTTTATAGTCAATAATAGAGGGATCAAAGTGAACCTAAAAAAAATCAGAGCACTCCTTAATATGCTTTCTCCCACTGGTCCAAAGGATGTCTAAAGCTTGAACGGCTAGATTACTGCACTTAATAGATTCATTTTGAAGGCAATGGACAAATGTGTTCCCTTTTTCAATGTCCTTAAAAAGGCAAAGAGGTTCAAATGGACCCTAGAGTGCGAGGTCGTTTTTCAGAAATCAAGACATACCTAGAACAAGCACCTCTCTTTTTCAAACCAAAAGAGGGTGAGAGATTGATTATGTACTTAGGGGTATTATGGCATGCCTTGAGCACGGCCCTAACACGAGAAGAGGGAGGAACTCAACTCCCCATCTACTATGTAAGCAAGAGACTGTTGGATGCCAAAATAAGGTACTCACCCATGGAAAAGCTCGTTTACTTGCTGGTCATTGCCTCGAGAAAGCTGCAACCTTATTTTCAATCCCACAGCATTAGGGTCCTCATGCAGTTCCTGCTGAGATAAATCCTACAAAAGATGGATGCCTCAGGACGGTTGCTTAAATGGGCAATAGAGCTCACTTATTTTGACATCAAATATAAGCCTAGATCAGCCATTAAGGGACAAGCACTAGCCGACTTCATTGTTGAATTCACAAGGCTAGTGCAAGAGGAAGTGGAGATTCCTGAGACCCCATGGTAGGAATTATACATTGACAGGTCATCTAGTGACCAAAAGTCTGGAGCAGGGATGCTTCTCATTAGTTCAGAAGGACATAAGGTCTTCTAAGCTCTAAGGTTTAACTTTCAAGCCACAAACAATGAAGCTGAATACGAGGCCTTGTTAGCAGGTTTGCGATTGGCCTGGGAGGTGTAAGCTGAAAGATTAAAAATTTTCAGTGACTCACAACTCATCGTCTATCAGATGAAGGGTGAATACCAAGCTCAAGGGCCAAAGATGATGAGTTATCTCCAAAAGGTCCAAGAATTGATAAGCTTTTTCCAGCAATATAAGATTAATCAATTTTTGTAAGCCCAAAACTATATGCTGATGCTTTGGCTCATCTATCCACCACTAATGATCCCAATCTCATAGGAACGATCCCGATAGAGCTCCTTCCATCCCCAAGTATTGAGCATCAAGATGTTATGATGGCGATTGCCAAAGCACCTAACTCCTGGATGAATCTGATCCTGGACTACCTGCAGAATGAAAAGTTACCAAAAGATGAACTTGAGGTGCGACGTCTGTGAGCTCGAGGTACCAGATATTGCATCTGCGATGAAACACTTTATAAGAGAATGTTCATAACCTCACTTCTGATATGCATAGATGGCAAGGACTATGGCATTGTCTTGGAGGAGATTCATGCAGGTCATTGCGGAAACCATGCTGGGGGCCTGTCCTTGGCATAAAAAGCTCTTCAACAAGGGTTTTACTGGCTGACAATGAAGCAAGATGCTATAAACCTCGTCAAGAGGTGTGATAAGTGCCAGAAATTTACAAAGGTGCCATGAGCTCTGCTGGCCTACCTGAAGCAAATGACCAGTCTATGGCCATTCATGATTTAAGGGATGGACTTGATCGGACCATTTTCTAAGGCTCATGGAAATTGCAAGTATGCAATAGTAGCCATGGATTACTTCACTAAATGGGCAAGGGTGAAGGAACTTGCCGAAATCTCATCTTCCAAGGTTAAAAAGTTCACGTGGAACAGTATCATTTGTAGGTTCAGAGTCCCTCTGTAGATCGTGGTCGATAATGGGACTTAGTTTACTAGTGAGTAATTCGTCAAGTAACAAGATCATTAAAAGGATCTTGAAAACCAAGTTAGAAGTTAAAAAGGGAGCCTGGGTGGATGAATTGTAGGCGGTGCTATTAGCCTACAGGACCACGCCCTGTAGCTCCATAGGGGAAACCCTCTTTTCGATGGTATACAGATGCGAGGCAATGATCCCAGCAGAACTTGAGGTGACGACATAGTGAAGAATTACTTTCAACCCAGGGGACAATGATCAATTACTCGCTACAAACCTAGACCTTGTGGAAGAAGCGAGAGAAAGAGCTAGCCTTAGGATTGCTGCCCACCAACGACGTGTAACAAGGTAGTACAATTATAGAGTGCAAGCTCGGAAGTTCAAACTCGACGATCTCATCCTGCATCTCATCCTTCCTAGAGCATGCAAACCTAGTGAGAGGACTCTAGGACCGAACTAGGAAGGTCCATACCTTGTTAAAAGGGTCATGAGTGATGGAGCCTACCATTTGACGGACATGAATGGAATGGAGTTCCCTCGAGCTTGGAATGCTGAGCACCTCCGTCATTATTATCAATAAGTGTCTTGGTGTATAAGAGTTGGTCTATTATAAATATGTATATAATTCTTTGAATTCCTTGTGGAATAAGATTCGAAGGGAACTCAATGTAAAGTAACATGTTATAATAGTTGATATAGCATATTGAATTTTTGTCCTAATATAAGCAAACAATTCCGCACGTTCAAGTATGAAAGTAACGAAGAGAGATATGTTCAGCTTTCATCGTAATAAAGTCATTTCATATAAATTGTCCACAAAGTCCATTACAAATCTCAAAAAAGAAAATCAAAGTTACAAAGTTTATGTCTTAAGAAGTTGGAGCCTCTGGAGCAAGGTCTTCATCAAGTTGGGGATAAAAAACTAGAGCCTCAGGAACTTCAACCACTAGAGGAGCATCAACGACTTGTGTGTCCCCTTCTCCTTAAATGACAACTTTAGTGGGAAGGGCTATGGCCTCAGCATTCTGTTCTTTTGTTGAGGAGCTGGCCTTAGCAGCTTTCCTTTTGAAGCGCCCCATGGCCTCCAAAGCCTGAGGGCCAAAGAAAGAGAAATCTAACTCAGGGTGTCTCTCCCATGAGGTGTAAAAGAAAGAAGCACAAGTTTTGATCCTTGTTTCTCTGGTTCTTTTTGCCACCAGCGAGGACGTCTTCACTTTGATCTTAGCTGCTTCCTCTTTAGCGAGCTCAACTTCCCTCTTTAATGCCCTTAACTCTTCAGTAGTAACCTTAGCTCGTAGCTTTGCAGATCTCACCTTCTTCTTAGTAGTGTTGGCCACTTTAATCGCTAGCCGTGCCTGTGACTGGGCCTCATCCAGTTCTATCTTGGCCTTATTCAGATCGTTGGTTGCAAGGCCAAGATTTATCACGGTGGCTTCACAGCGTTCCACCTCACAGGACAGGTTGGCTCTCATTTCTTTGACCTTCTCCTTCAACTCTAGTACCTCAGTTATTGAAACCGCCGGCTCATCCACTAGAACGGACTTCTCATCATCCTGGCTTTGAAGCGCTTCCTTGATCTTCATCAGAGTCAGTAAGCTCTGTGAGAACAAACAACAAGGTTAGACTAGGAAGCAAATAGAGTGACCAGGACAAGGAGCAACACTTACCACTAAGCCGTGACGAGCTGTATATCCTACCAGCCTCCCAATAGTGAACTCCTCCACCTCAGACACCTCAACCTGGCCGCCATATCCCAAGATCGTGCCCATGTTCTTAATGAAGGTCCAAGTATATTCTTTTATCTTAGAGCCAGGCTAGGCCAACGGCCTCGTACTTTCGACCTTCGACACCGCACGCTTACAAGGGGTCAATTTCTTCTTCCCTTTGTCAACCTTTCGCTTCATTGGGGGAGGACCAAAAGGGTTGGTGATGTTTGTTACAACTACTTCTTCAGGTCATAGTATGGGGGCTGGTCCTTGCAATGGGACCGCAACTGGAGTAGCTAGTTGGTCTATGACAACTGTAGTCACTTCGACCTCAGGGGCTGGGTGATGGTCTATAATAATCGGTGTTGGATCAATCTCGTGAGCCAGAGGGGCCTCTTCCTTGCTATCCAAGGGCAATGTCCTGAGGATCAGCTCTATTACTTTGTCATAGTTATCGAAGTTTGTAGGCCTGACCTCTGTCACTTGACAAATTCCTACCTCTTTAGTGACCTCGGTGTCTTTCACCAGAGCAAGCTTGTAATAACAAAGGAGGTTTTCGTCAAATCAAAAATCGTTCTTGAGGTCATTGGACGTTGTGAACTGATCCAAGGCCTCCAACTCCTTAGCCTCTAGCCTCGGTCTCTTGCTGGTCCCATTTGCACAATCAAGTAAAGGTCAGAATCAAAAGCAAATATTAAAGACCCACCAAACTCACTCATTCCAAGTCTACCTACTTGGAATAAGAACAAAATCAAAATTTCTAAGGTAGCGTAACGAGGGGCATGAGATGTAGAACCAGCGCGACTTATAACGCCCTACGTTAGACTTTCCTTTGGCATCCCCTTTCAGCAAGATGCTCTTATACGGCATCTGCCAAGCCGAGAGATAGCAAAGCCCATCCTTCGAGTTCACGCATCTCAGGTCGTACAAGTAACACAAAGTTTTGGTTGATGATGGTGGAAGGTCGTTGCCTATATGAATTAGGGCTAGCGAGATAAGTGAAGTGTAAGAGTTTGGTGTGAGCTGGAATGGACTAAGTTTTATCTTATTCAAGAAGTTGACAATGAAGGGTTGCATTGGAAACCTTAGTCTCGCTGTGAGGAGTGGGAGACCGATAGCTATGAGACACCGGGGAGGATGGGGAGCATAATCGTCTGGAGCGGGGACCATGGCACTGCACCCTTTGGGGATCCGACACGTTTGAATTGTGGTTCGAACGTTGTGAAAATGCATGGTTAACGTATGCAACTTGAATACTTGACAGTCGGGATGTTGCCCTGCAATGGCCCCTCGGCCCTTGGTACGACCCGGATGGGCATTGAAGTCTGTAGTGACCTCTCTCCCACTTGATGTCACTTTGTCAGCATGTCGGACTACCCCTGCACTCTGAGATGAGTCCGGTTCATTGTCCTCACTCCTAATTATATAATGGCGATATGCATGACCTGTTCCCATCTACACAAAGAAAAAAGGCTGATCAGGTAGTTGAGAGTGAACCATACCAAAGACTAAGACTAACAACCTTCCTACACAGCAGGCCATGCACACCCTATGTCACCATATCGACAACCCGAACCCCAACAAACGAAGAGGACACTCTGATCGAATCGCAGGATCCCAAAAGAGTAAAATTAACCTCTGAAATCCTAAAGTTTACCAATAACCCAGCTATCTGATCCAAATAAAACTAAGCATCTAAACCAGCTCTATCTATTAACACTATCAAAATCAAGTCCCCTACTCTCTACAAAAGAGGAAAACACAGAAAAAAACAAGATTGGAAGGGACGTACCATGACTACTGGATGCAGAAGGTTTGGAAGCTCGGGTAACAATCAAAAAAGTGGACTGGAACAGATGAAAATCGATGGTGAAGGAGCTGTCACAACAATTGAGAAGGCAAAAGAGTAGAGGAAACTGGAGCTTTGAAAATTTTCCAATGGCAATTGAGAGGGAGAGAGAAGGCCCTCTCAATTTATAAAGGAATACGATCCCACCGTTGGATCAAAGGGTTTGTCAGTTACCCACGATCCAACAACCCAGAGGGAGACAATGGCCAGCTCATGATAATGTAGCGCATGCATATCAAAACTGGGAGTAATTATTGCCAGATGTCATTGGAAATTGAAGAGTCATGTGTGACACGAATGGGAGTGCCAAACGACTCGTTGGGGTTACAGGTCGTGCATCACTGGACCATGATGACATTCCAAGACCTCACGTCTAAGAAAACACACAAAAATCTTGCGTGAGCCGCTTCTAAAGAGTGCTTTATGCACAAAAATCTTGCATGAGCAATTTCAAGACCTTGCATCCAAGAAGTGCTAGCCATACACAAAAATCTTGTGCGAGCTGCGTCTAGGGAGTGCTTCATGCACAAATCTTGCATGGGTAATTTCAAGAAGTGCTAGCCACGCACAAAAATCTTATGTGAGCCACTTCCAAGGAGTGCTTCACGCACAAAAACCTTGTGTGGGCAATTTCAAGACCTTGCGTCTAAGAAGTGCTAGCCACGCACAAAAATCTTGCGCAAGCTACATCCAAGAAGTGCTTCATGCATAAAAATCTTGCATGGGCAATTTCAGTACCTCACGTCCAAAAAGTACTTCACGCACAAAAACCTTATGCAGGCAATTTCAAGGCCTCGCATATGAGAAGTGCGATAAGCACCAAACTCTTGCGTGATCTGATGTGGATACGCAGGCCGCATGGAAACTCAGTATCGTGATGAAAGATGCTCGATTAGCCTATTATTTAAACTTGGCCTCATAGGCATTTCAAGCTGCCTGCCGATTAAAGCGAACCAACACAACCAACTAATCATGCATGTGGCACATATCCTTTAAGTTGAAACTTATTGGCTTAAGCTTACAGATGTAAATTTTTCTTTTAATAACTGGGGTTGATTAGCCCATTGAACATTCCTCATAACGGTTATCGAGTTGTGATTTTGAAGGAATTAGTCATATTGCTGTCGGCAATCAACTAGGCCGATGATATAACGAGCTTGTAAAGGCAAAAGATATGAACATAGTACTTGAAGTTTTATTAAAGGGCCTCCTTCAATGAGGTAGATTTACATCAGAAGATCTCACATACAAGGATAAAGCAAAATCCTAAAGTTACTAATTCAACAAGAAGAGGGAAAACTAACCTTTGGGAGACAAACTCCCATTAGATAAAACATCCACCAACATGAATGCTCTCGCTTATGGCCTTTCTCAGCCAACGGTTCCTTTCCTGACTCAAACCCTGAGCAATTCAAAAAGGAGTTAGGAATCTGGCTAGCAAGGTTGAGCTTCACAAAAAAGCCGTGAAGAAATAATTCAAGATCTATACAAGACTTCCCAGGAGCCAACAAGAGAAGTTATCTCGGGAAGCCATATGCAACGGCCATTCGCACCCCCAAAACCTTTGCAATGAACCATAGACACCCCAAAGAGCTTCACCGGAAGCCATACTACTGAAAGCATAAGGGGCTTAACTAAAGCATCCATCAGGCAGTTAAGGTTCATAGGCTTTATAAACTAGTTTAGGTTCATCAAATGACCTAAAGGACATCTGGCTGCTCTAGATCGGACAGTTTAGAAAAATGAGGTCACCACATTAACGGTTGAAAACTACGCACAGTGAGAAGTATGGTCTAAAGCAAGGGAAATGAAAGTCTGAAAGATGAAAAAAATGACACGACAGTCTGAATATGAAGACTTATCCATCTTGCAGACTACAGATGAATACTTTGACTATCAGTGACAACTCCCAGCCCGTAAAGCGAGCTGAGAGTTGAGGGGCTTATGTTATGGGCATTTTTCAAAAAGCATAATTTAGGCCGATCTAGGTCCAATAGGAGGCACAACTAACCAGATGGAGGCCCAGATTGGGGATTGAGGTCACTCAGCAAGGGTTCAAGCCATTAGGTGTGAGCTGAAGATATCGAGCAATGTCACAGCAAGGAGCGTAGCTATCTACGAAGGCCCTCATCCTGTCAACGAGAAGACTACCATCCCAACTGCCCTCGAGGAAAATGACTGAGCAAGAACAGCGAGGTCAGCCAAAGCTTCCAGCTCCCTCACTAGAGCTAGATGCATGTATAGAGCCCAGTCAGCGATCCCGGGCACACGTTTCCAACTGACAACTCAACCTCCAAACCTGCATATAAGCTTCTCGGAAGTCCGACAATGATTTGCCCAGCATTAATTATCCGATGCCAAGCATTAAATGCCTAGAGCGGCGAAAATAATCATTCTATTATTTATAAAATTACACTTGTAACCCTTCCCCTTTCTATAAACAAGAAGGAGTGGTCACCATAAAAAAAAAAAAGACTTTTCATGCAAAAACTCTGCTGGAATGTAGGGAGGGCACTGTACATTATGAGAGAATACCACCATTGTACTCAAACTGTGTAAAACAATCATTTAGTGGATAATTAAATACTAGCATGGACGTACGGTCTAACTTGGCTTTGGTTGAACCACAATAAAACTTCTAGTGTTTGCTATCTTTCTTCTCTCCCATTATCTTCTTTTTCTATTTTCTGACATGTTCTACTTGCAGTTAGGGGTGATATCGAACTCAAACCCTGTTGATCAGATTTTGGTGTCAATAGAACCTTATCTAAAATTGTTTATCAGTATCAAAAAGGGGGAGATTATTAGTCTAAACTATTCTAAGCTATACATTTTCCTTAGTTTTAATGTGGAAAAACAATTTTTTATAATTTTTACATCTAACAATTTGCTTTAGTGTTTGTAGGTTCAAAGATATTTGATTCAAGATTCAAGAGATCCAAGCTTAGTTTTTAGGACTTATTTTGTTTAATAAGATCTTTTGTAAATAAACTCAAAGAGTATTTAATCCAATGTTTTTAATCAAACAATGAAATAGAGAAACTATTTGAAGAAAACAACTTTTTTTTAAAACAACTTTTTTCATCATGCTTTGATGTGACATTGATGCGTTGAAGTACTTTTTTAAATGTTTATGTTTCAATCGAAGTCACTTTGATGTGTGAGGAAAAACTCTTTACCGACGGTCGGGTGATACGATTACTTTGATGTGGTAATCGATGTGAAGACTGTGTACAACAGACTGTACATCGGTTTCACTTTTATGCATTAGTGAATAACAGATTGTAATCGATGTTACTTTGATGCAGTATTTGAAATTCAGTTTTTCGATTACAGACAGTTACAACCATTATTCTATCCTAACTACCTTTCCTATATAAACGTTCTCACACAGTTTTTCTATATAATTGAGTGCGAAAACATTTGAGAAATGGCTGAGAATGATTTTTCTCTCTATTCCATCAATCTTTAAGATTTCTTCAAGCTTATTGGATTAAAGACTTCTTGAGTTTCACTATTGCTTGTTTGAGGTTTTCATCTCAAACGTTGGTATTGCATTTTCAATTCCTTCTCTGTTCTAATTTCTTTTATTTTAGATTTCTAGGTATTAGAAATCTGTATAGGTTTAGACGAGCTTGTGTAAATTCTTCTAGGTTAGCAAGATACTTATTAAAGTCTTGTGTATTGATTGTAAGGACTGGCATTTCAGGAGCCTATCAATCCTGAATTGTTTTTGTTTTAATTCAAAGGTCTTTCAGTTGAGAAAGATGAAGTGGAGTAGACTTGAATTACGGTTTCAATTCAAGTTGAACCACTTTAAAAACTATGTCTTCAATTTATTTCTGTCATTTATACTTTTACTGCTCTTATTGTTAAAATTCAGACTTCATCATCTTCACTTGTTAATTATCAATTCTCTACTTATCACATCTAAAAGAAAGTCATCATAGATACTGGTGTATACAATTCTCCAAAGAGAAAAGGGTAAGATCCACTTATTTTTACAAATTTTAATATCTTTACTGGGATCGACATGAGCTAAGGTCACTGGTCAACAATGGTCAAATAGCCACCTTAGGTTGTCGAGAACAAGACTCAGCTTACAGATTAGAGTATGCATCCACAACCAATAGTTCAAGAAAATCTATTTAGCTTCCTACTTTGATAGGAGTTTATTATAACTATCAACCTTTATCTATTTTGTAATTCTCATCAAGTCATGATACTTATTATTATAGATTTATATTCAAACTATAACCCCCCTAATTATTATAAAAGGGAATGAAATCATTGTATATGACATAATTAGTCATAAGATGCAAAATACTCAGCAAAGAGTATTGAAAGCCGTGGACATAAGGGTCAAATTGACTTTAGCCAAACCACATTAAACACTTCTAGTGTTTCTCTATTCTTCCTTTCTCTCTATCTCTTTCTCTTTTCACATTCAATTTGCAGTTTAGGATTTGGAACTTGGGTTGACTAGATTTGATTGTTAACATTTTGGCACTAGAAGGAGAACCCTAAATTGCATTCCCCCTGACTTTTTTCATGGCTAGAGGAAGAGCCACTAGGAGTTCAGATGCTGCAGTTAACTAACCTGATGGTCATATGGAACAACAAAGGGATCCAATCCTTCTCATAGCAGGCATTTCTGCTGTCCTCATCATAGGTGTTATCGCTAACATGCCCCCAAAGGCATTACACCAACTTGATATTATTGATGGAATACAAGCATGGCATTAACATCATGAGGCACTAGAAAAAATTATAGGAGAGTTGGCTGAAGCTATTAGGGCATTGACTTAAGCATAAGCCCATGCTCACAAGAGCAGAACAGGGGCGCTGTGCAGAAAAAGCTCCCCAATAAATGTGAGAAGGAACTCAGGAAGAAAGACTGACCCAACGGACACAAGAAGAAGCTTAAGAAGAAAGACTAACTAGAGAAGTACTTCATCACTCCCATTCAGCTCACTTTACTAACTCATGGCCAAGGTCAAAGGTCCATCGAGCTCGTGTAGAGAATAAAGGGGATCATTGGTGACATAAGGGTTTATATCGGGCTGAAGACTCAAACAAGACTAATCAGAGATATTTCTCAGACCAAAGCCCACCAGGTTATGAGCAGAGGAAGCATATGACCTCAGATCAACACTCCCAAGACAAAAAGAGGCATTAGCGATCTTCTAGCTGACAGTCTAACGCTTAGGACCATATGGTAGAGGAACTGCTTCAGAGGATAGAGTAGTTGGAACAATGCATTTAAGCTTAGGACCATCGAGATTGTTATGAAGGGAAGACGCTATTCACCAGGGAGATTAAGAAAGAGCCTTTCCCTTATAGGTTCAAAGTTTCCACTATCCTGCTATACAATGAGGATAGTGACCCATACAACCACTTAGACGCATTTAACGTACAGATGGATCTTCAGACCACTAATCCTCTGGTCAAGTGTCGTGTTTTCTTAAGCACTGTAGGAGACATACCTCGAACATGGTTTAGGAATCTTAAAGCTCACAACATTGATGATTGGGAAGAGTGCCAGAGGAGATTCATCAATTAGTATAGGGCATTGAAATGGTAGCTTGCACAATTTTGCCACCTCAAGGTAGTCTTTCAGTGAAAGAATGAATCATTGAAAGACTACATTACCCAATTCAGACATGAGGTTAATCACATAGAAAATCCCTCAAATGAGAACATCTTAATAGTGATCTCAGTGGGATTCCGCAAAGATGAGAAGCTATATGAGAGCATATACAAGTCTCTGGTAAGGGACCTGAGTGAATTCTATGAATGAGCTACCAAAGAGATCAGGTAGGAAGAAACATTTGGCCCTAAAAAGTCTAAGGACGAAGCTAATAGCCCCAACCAGAGTAAAAAGAGGAACAATATGAGGAACAACAAGGAGAGTCAAGATGATGACCCCGAAAACTAGGTCACAGAAAAGGCCAGGGATGAGTGATATCAACATAAAGGTCACTATGACAGCTATAATGTCTTATTAGATACTCAAGAAAGGATCTTTGTAATGGAAAAGGATAGAGAGGATTTTGAGAATCCTATACCTATAAGGACTCCTGATCAGTTTAGAAATAAGAATAAGTATTATGCTTATCATGACGAAATTAGGCACAACAATTCGGAATGCAGGGCACTCAAGGATGCAATTGAAGACCTAATCAAGAGAGGTCATTTATGGGATTATTCGGTGTGACCTGTTGAACAATGACTAGCACAACAGCAGTGCCAATAGACTCCTGAGTAAGAGGAGGCACCCACGATAAGAACTATATTTACATTCATGGTGGGCCTAACATTATAGGCATTTCAAATAGGTCGCATGAACGTTACATGTGAAAAGCAAATCATATCCTATTTATGAGACACAGTGAATTTGAGGATCCCACCAAGAAAGCAAGGATGACCTCAGACAACATTACCTTCACAACTGAAGATGCATGAGGGATACATTCCCCCCATAATGATGCACTAGTTATCCAAGTTAGAATTGGTAACACTGAGGTACGAAGAATTATGATTAATACAGGCAACTCAATGAACATCATGTACAAAGGATATTGTCAACAGATGGGACTAAATATAGATCAATTGATGCCTTCCCTAAGGCCCCTTTATGGCTTTATAGGAGATACAATACTACCAGTGGGGCAAATTAGGCTTCTCATTATCCTTGGAGAATTGGGTCACCAAGCAACCATCTTGGTAGACCTTTTAATCATCGATTGTCCTTTAGCATATAATGTGGTACTGAGGTGACCTATGATCAATGACCTGGACATGGTCACATCTACCAAGTCACTCACCATTAGATTCCTAACCCCCAATGGAATTAGATATGTGCAAGGCGATCAACATATAGCTTGAAGTTGCTACAAAGATGAAGTCAAACTAGGGATAAGAGGAAAGAAGATTACTGTGATTTCTGGTGGAAAGTCATGAGATGCTGAACATCTGTGCCCATATAATTAGTGAATTTGAATATTGCTTATATAGTCTTATAACATTGTTCTAAAATTGATAAGACTATCGATGTTTTTAAAATTTTATGACTGTTTACTAATTTTTGCATAAATTTTCAATAGAATACTATACCAAAAGTGAGCTATTACCCTTCTAATCCAAAAGCGAACGCTCGTCCCTCTGATCTGGAAAAGGCATTCAATTTGATGAACTTATAAAAACTTGGCACTGCATGCAACCTACTATTCGGCACCTTATGCGATATACTATTTGGCACTGTATGCAACTAACTATTCGACACCGCATACGACCTACTATTTGGCACCACATACGACCTACTATTTGGCATCGTATGGGACCAACTATTTAACACTACATACGACCTACTACTTGGCATCGTATATAACTAACTATTCAACATCGTATATGACCTACTACTTAGCACTACATGCAACCTCCTATTCAGTGCCACATGCGACCCACCATAACTATTCGGCACTGTATGCAACCTATTACTTAGCACAGTATGTGACTAACTATTTGGCACCGTATACAACCTATTACCTGGCACCGCATGCAACCTACTATTCAGCACTGCATGCGGCCTATTACTTGGCACCATATGGGACTAACTATCTGGCACCACATGTGACTTACTACTTGGCACTGTATGCAACCAACTATTTGACACTGCATATGACCTACTTCTTGGCACCACATGTAACCTATTATTTAGCACCGCACTCATGCATTCATCTTCACAATGACTAAAGTCATCAGTTTGGTGAGGTTGATTGACCTATTGACATTCATTTTAACTAATGTTCATTAAGTCATGATTTGTAGGAACTCATTTATAATATCGTTTGCAAACTACTGAATAAACAACTATGGAAATTTGGATGAGTAAAGCAAGAATAGAGCATGAATATTATAAGTTCATTAAAGATTCCTCAATAAGGAGAATTTACATCTAAAAATTTAGAATTACAGAGTGCTGCAAACTATGGCCTATGGGGAAAATTGGCCCTTAGAAGTTATACTCTGGGCAAAAGGGTCTATATCTAGGGTGAGCAGGTCAATCACCGTTTGATCACCAGCAATTTCCATGGCCTGCAAGCCACTTTCTCTTCAAATTAGGTGCTGAGCCAGAGAAACTCCACTTGTTAACTGTGAACCCCTATCAGGAGAAGCCACCTTCATGTTCTCCTCGAAGCCCTTAATGAACTCAAGGACATTCTCATCGAAAAAGGAGAAATCCATCTCTAGATGCTCCTTGCACAAGGTGAACAAGAAACCAGTGGTGGCCTCAGACGTCGTCTCTTCTTTAGTTCTCATAATCAGCACGGTGGTCTTTGCCTTAGCTCGTGTAACCTTCTCTTTCGCCAAAGCAATTTCATCCTTGGCTACCTCATATTTCCTCTCAGCTACCTTAGCCCATTACATTATTGCATCTAGTTTTCCCTTTACTCTTATTAGCTCATTAACCACTTTACTGGGGCTAGATGTGATAGCCTTGAGATTTGCCACCTCATGGGACAAGGTTTCCTTGACTTTTTCTTTGGCTACTTAGATGTCTCCAGCTCTTTTCTTTAGTTCTAGCACCTTAGCAATCGCGACAGCCAGGTGACTCCTAAGCTTTTTCTTCCCCTCATCCCAAGCACAAAGCATTTTCTTCAGCTTTATTATTAACAGCAAGCCCTAAAAAATCAAACAACTGAGTTAGAATCATAAAGGGATAAGAGAACCAAGTTGAAAGGACTTTACTTACCAGTAGGACATGACAAGCTGCATAGCTCATCAATGCTTCCCCTGAGGGTTCCTCCGACTCCAACACTTTGGCCCTATTACAAGTACCTAAGATTAACTTAACGTTCTTTCGGAGGAAGTTAGAGTACTCCCCTATCTTTGTGGCAAGACCAGTAAGTCACTTCTTAACCTTGACCTCATGTACCACTTCCCCTACAGCAATAACAACCCTCTTCCCTTTGTCTACTTTTTATTGTTTAGCAGGGGGAATAGATGGGGATGCGACGTCCTTGGTCGACTCGACCACCCAGGATGCAAGGTGGGAGCCAACATTTGCAGGGATTCTATTGCCATGGTTAGAGAAGATTGACTTACAACAGTAGGAGCTGATGAAGTCACAACAATAGCAGCAACAGACCAAGCAGAGCAGAAAGATCATGGCATTCAAAGGTTGAGTCTTGTTGATAGTAAAAACTGGGAAAAGGGTGAGCAAAAGTCCCACATTGATGAAAAGTCAGGTGACCTTGTGCCTTATAAGGTGGTGGTCCGCCCCTCCCAAGTGAGGTATCTTTTCCAAAGGGACACAACCTTGAGGCAGAGTGGGCTAATGCAGTAGAGTGGCTACAGGGGACAATACCTCACACAAGGCAAGTTCACTTCAATCATTATCATTGGCACCTTCTGTGGGGACCCCTTGCCTACACCACGCATAAGCCCACCAGACTTGAGGGGCTTATGTTGATGGTAAAAAATGGGAAAGGAGTGAGCAAAAGTCCCACATTGATGAGAAGTCAGGTGACCTTGTACTTTATAAGGTGGGGGTCCGCCCCTCCCAAGTGAGGTGCCTTTCCGAAAAGACAAAACCCTGAGGCAGAGTGGCCCAATATGATAGAGTGGTCAGAGGGGACAATACCTTACGAGACAGGCTCATTTCAATCATTATCATTGGCATCCTCTGTGGGGACCCCTTGCCTACACCACACACAAGCCCACTCGACTTGGGAGGCTTATGTTGATGTTAAAAAATGGGAAAAGGGTGAGCAGAAGTCTACATCAATGAGAAGTTAGGTGACCTTGTGTCTTATAAGGCGGGGGTCCGCCCTTCCTAAGTGAGGGACCTTTTTCAAAAGGATAAAACCCTGAGGCAGAGTAGTAGAGTTGCCAGAGGGAACAGTACCTTACACAGGGTAGGTTCACTTTGATTATCATCATTGAGGGGCTAATGTTATGGGTATTTTCCAGATAATGCAAAATGGGCTGGCCGAGGCTTAATAAGAGACAAGTCCAACTAGAAAGGGCTTAAATCACCCAAAAATCAAGGTCACTCATTAAAAGACATCAACTCGTTGGCCATGAGCCCAAAGCATTGGAAGAGATCGAGATCCCAACTCGTTGAGTACAAACTCCAGCTTGCCAAGCGATGTATATTGCCCCAGCCACCTACCAACGAACTTATTTCAACCTAGCTCAAGTGTGAGCCTAACCCTTATAGTCAACAGGTTGCCTAATACAAGCTCACATTGTCGAGCAAGCTGCCTTAAGTATGGGGTATAGAATGCCAAAGTCCAGTTAGCACCTAAAGGCACATTCTCCCAATTGACAAGTCAGCCCCCAAAATTGACACATCAGCCTCCAAAATTTAACAATGAAATGCAAAGCATTTATTGCTTACAGTGGCGAAAATGATAGGTTTGCTATTTATCAAATTATACTTGTAACCCTCCTGGCTTCTATAAATGGGGGGAATAGATCATTATAAGAGGGATGAACATACATGTAGTGTTGACGTCGGATTTTGGTCACGCTTCAAATTTTGGTCAACGGGGGGATTCTTACAGGATCTCAAGCCTATATCTGGTTTAACCCTAACAGAACAATGGAATGAACAAGGATCAAAGAGAGAGTAGGGATGAAGACACAAGGTTTGCATGGTTCGGCCAAATCTGGACAGCACTGGACCCTACATCCATGACGGAAGTTTTTATTAATGTGCAAGAAGTGATTTTAGCAGCGTTTCCACTTACAGAATCATTGTCCCTCCTTTCTTTCTAACAAGGCAATCCTATTTATAGAGGAAGGAGGGAGTTACATGCATTAATTACAAGCTACAGTAGTGTTACATCAAACTATAAATGGAAAAGACAATGAAGGGCTATAATTCGGTTGCTACAGAGTGCAGACTGTGGGGTGGGGCCCTCTTGTTAGTCATAGACTTTAGCTTGTAGCCATGGCTTGGTGTTGTCCTCACCATGTAGAAAGTCCAGTACCTCTGCGCTGGGATTCTAGATTCAGGGCATTAGCAAAGTAGTGAGGTGGCGAGCTTAGTGCTACTTCAAAGGGCAACAAACTCTTGTAAAGGGGGGTTGACTGCCTTTGTGACTATTTTGCTGGGACACTATTCAGCGAGGCATGGCTTGCTATGATAAAGATTGCTGGGGGAGGAGCTCGCTGGGGTGCTCCTGGCGAACTTGAGTCCACTACTTCCTTCTGGGCCGATCCTTGTATACAACATTAGCCCCCTAACTCTTAGCTTGCGCAACGAGCTGGGAGTTAAGTCTTTTCAATTCTCAAAAAGTCAAAGTCCCTTTTTCCAGAACTATTGCTTCATTTCCCCTAGATCTCGTGTCTGATAACACATACCCAAAAATTATGACTGCACTAGTTGAGTCTTTTCTGAGGCCATTAATGCAGATGGTTGGGGGGGATGAACCTGGACCCTTTGGTGAGCCGCCCACCAGCTCTATATAAAGAAAGGTGATTCTTCAACCTTGCCATACTGAGTAAGCATAGGATGTCCTGTGATAAGTGAAAAATGTAACTATAAAAATAATGAATATCACCTCTTAATTAGTTGTTAATTTGTGGTTTTTGTTTAACTTTTTCCTTAGTTTCGTTAGTTTTGTTCTTGGTACTGCTTTAGTTTATTTTTGTATTTCAGGATGGTGAAAAGGAGCTCCAAGAGGAAAATAAAAAGATG
>JANHAO010005776.1:0-22225 GCA_026873985.1 Saraca asoca | reverse complement strand
GAATCGAGGAATCGAGCTGTGAATCGATTACAGAATCGATTCATGAAGTGCTCTAAAACCATTGCCTATTCTACTCAAGGAGAATCGATTCTCATAGTGAACAAAAAACCGTTGCCTATTGTACATTAACTTGAATTGATTCATGATTTGATTCATAAGCACTCTCTCAAATCGTTGCCTACTATACACAAATAGAAGCGATTCCATAATCGATTCCCAAAGTTAACAAAAAATTGTTGCCTAATTTTCGACCAGAATCGATTCTTAAATTGAGCAAAATCGTTGCCATTGTTTGCATAGTTGTTGATCCTAATATCCTAAACCCTTGTTGAATCGATTCATAGGCAAAAATTGTTGCCTATCCATATCATCATAAATGTTGCTTATATGCCAAAAAAACCATTGCCTATCTTGCTGGAAAGTGTTGTTGAACAGTAAAAAAAGTCATTCGGCAACGGTTGCCTATCTTGTTATATGCCAAAAAACCATTGCCTATCTTGTCTATAGGTCATTTGGCAACACTTTTTAACCATTGCAAAATAGGAAACAAAAAACTGTTGCTATAATGTATTAATAGGCAACGGCTTTGTTTTCTGTTGCCAAAAATTCAAAAAAAAATCATTGCCTAAAGAATAGGTAACGCCAGATTAGAGCACACTCAAAAACTGTTGCCTAAAATAATAGGCAATGGTTTTTGGCCACTGCCTAAAGTAAATAATGTAAACCATTGCCTAAAGTAAAAAATATTGTAGTGGTTGCAGCTGGTGGTCAAAGTCTTTACCTGTAATTTGCAAGATGACTCAATCTTTGTGCTCAGTTTGTCATATTGTCATTTCTATCTTTCAGGTTTTCATTTCCCATGCTTTAGGCCATGCCTTTCTCTGTGCAGTATCTCAGTCATTAATGTGATAGTCTTTATTATTTCTAGGCCATTCAATCCAGAATAGCCGAATGTCCCTTGGGCCGTTTGATGAACCCAAGTGGATTTATAAAGGCTTGTAAAGCCCCTCTTTTTGGTGAGGTTGTCTGATGGATGCCTTGAGCAAGCATTTCATTCCCTTAATGGTTCGGCTTCCGGAGAAGCTTTTAGGGGCATGGATGGTCTGTTGTAGAGGTTTCAGAGCCATGGATAATTTGTTGCATGTAACTTCCCTGTACAGCTTCTCTCCTTGGCTCTTAGGAAGTTTTGTACAGATCTTGAATTATTTCTTCATGGTTCTTCCATGAGATTCAACCTTGCTAGTCGTGTTCCTAGTCCCTTTTTGAATTGCTTTATGTTTAGGCAGTCAAGAAATAATCTGTCGGCTAA
The DNA here is from genome assembly GCA_026873985.1 of Saraca asoca. Lineage (NCBI taxonomy): Eukaryota > Viridiplantae > Streptophyta > Magnoliopsida > Fabales > Fabaceae > Saraca > Saraca asoca. Next base: position 20,916 of record JANHAO010005776.1, on the reverse strand, counting down.
GGAAGGCTATGAGTAGGAGCAGTTGAGTCCATTTGTTTCATCTTATGGGAGTTTGTCTCTTGGAAATTGGCTCCCCTGCCCTTTGTGGGGTTGTTAGCTCTTTGTTTTAGATTTATCTTTGTATATCAGTTCTCTTGATGTAAATCTACCTCATTGAAGGAGGTCTTTTAGTGTAACTTTGAGCATCATGTTTCTGCCCATTGTCTTTTTGGGCTTGTTGCATGGACAACTTAATTAGTTGCCATTGGTAACGTGATTTGCCCCAACAAAATTATAATTCAACAATCATTGTGTAAAGTATTTAATGGGATAATTAGCTTTCGTCATAAGGAATTTAAGCCAATCAACTTTAACTAATAAACTCCCATTTAAAGGATATGTGTTGCATCCCCAATCGATCTTGCTGGATTGCGCAAGAATTCTGCGTGTGGCTAACGCATTACTTGGACATGAGATCATTATTTCGCCCTTGATCTACGTAAGAATTCTACGTATGGTTAACGCATTAGTTGGACACAAGGTTTGTCCATGCAAGAATTCTGTGTATGGCTGGCACATTACTTGGACATGACTCGCACAAGAATTTTACGTGTGGCTAATGTATTACTTGGACATGAGATCATTGTTTCACCCCCGACCTACGCATGAATTCTACGTATGGTTAACACATTACTTGGATGCAAGGTCTGTCTGTGCAAGAATTCTGTGCAGGGCTAGCACATTACTTGGACGCGGCTTGTGCAAGAATTTTATGTGTGGCTAACACATTAATTGGACGCGAGATCATTATTTTGCCCCTGACCTGCGTAAGAATTCTACGTATGATTAACACATTACTTGGACGCAAGGTCTATCTGTGCAAGAATTCTACGTAGGGCTAGCATATTACTTGGACGCAGCTTGCACAAGAATTCTACATGTGGCTAATGCATTACTTGGACGTGAGATCATTGTTTCACCCCTAACCTATGCATGAATTGTATGTATGGTTAATGCATTACTTAGATGCAAGGTCTATTCGTGCAAGAATTCTATGTGGGGCTGTCACATTACTTAAACACTGCTCGTGCAAGAATTCTACTTATGGCTAACACATTACTTGGATGGGAGATCATTATTTTGCCCCTGACCTGCACAAGAATTCTATGTATGGTTAATGCATTACTTAGACGCGAGGTCTGCTTGCGCAAGAATTCTGTGCGGGGCTGGCATATTACTTGGACGTGGCTCGTGCAAGAATTTTATGTGTGGTTAATGCATTACTTGGATGTGAGATCATTATTTCACCCTTAACTTGTACAAGAATTATGCGTTTGTTTAATGCATTACTTGGACGCAAGGTCTGTTCACACAAGAATTCTATGCGGAGTTGGCACATTACTTGGACATAGCTCGCGCAAGAATTCTACGTGTGGTTAATGCATTATTTGGAAGTGAGATTGAGTTTGTCATCTTGCCCCAGTCCTTCGCAACTTCTCAACCTATGATTTCAATGAGCCGTTCGATACCTTTGTTAGTTTCACACGCATGGCTTTTCATTTCCCAACGGTGGTTAGTAATTATTGTTTTCAACTTTTGGGGCATATACTTTGAATTATCATTTATTGGCCATTGTTTTCTCTAGACCGTCGGATCGTGGGTAACTGACACCCCTTCTGATCCAACGTAGGGTTGTGCCTCCCTTTTAAGCTGAGTGCTTTTTCTTCTCCCTCTCACTTTGCCTTTTGAAAGCTTTGAGACCTTCGGTATTCTCTGCTCACTTATTTCTCTAGCTACCATTATAGCTTCTCCATCACTAGTCTCCATCATCTTCTGCCTGTGCTTCCGGTCACCACTCGAACTTTCTAGACTCTTTGTCTCCAAAAATTTTGGTATGCTCCTCTGACTCTACGCTTTATGTAATTTTCTTCATTCATAGGAAATAGGGGACTTGATCTTGACTAATTAAGAGACGATGATGCTATCAAGTAGATATGGTTCAGATGCTTAGTCCTTGATTAGAATGGAATAGTTGGGTTACTTGTAGGTTCTAGGATTTCAGGTACATAATCGTCCTTTCTGACATTTTGTTGCCTAGTCGGAGTGTCTCCTCCATATATCAAAGTTTAGGTTGCTAGTGCGATGGCATAAGTTGTGCATGGCCTACGAAGTAGGGGGTCGTTAGTCCCGATTTTTGGTATAGTTCACCCTCAACGAACTTATCAGTCTCTTCTTCTCTTTGTGTATAAGGGAGTAGGTCATGCACATCGCCGCCACTTGATTAGGAGTGAGGATGATGAATCGGACTTGTCTCAAGATGCGAGGAATGTTTGACAATCTGGAGGTGCGACATCCAATGGAAGGATGGCTTCGGGCTAACTCCCTAGCAGTCACGTGTTCAAACATCATACCTTAACTATTTAGGTTTGCATCGTTCAAATCGCTATCGAGTTGAGCTGGATCCTGAAGGGGTGTAACACTATAGTCCTCATTTTGGATGACTACACCGCTCATCTACCTTAAGGCTTTGGAACCATTGGTATCCTGTATCTTCCCACAAGGTTAAGATTTCCCATTCAACCATTTATCATTGATTTCTTAAATAAAATAAAGCTTAGCCCCTTTGCTGGCCCTCATTCACAAGGGCAATGGCCTTCCTCTGCCATCACCAGAAACCTTCTCTTACCTTTACGACTTAAGGTGTGTGAACTCTGAGGATGGGCTCCATAAGTCTCGTTGGTTTTATATCTCGTGCCCCTCACTGAGATATCTAAAAAACTTTGATTTTATCCTTGTTCTGAGTAAGTGGGTTAGTTATGGGTAAATTTGTTTATTTCTTTGATATCTGCTCTGGATTTTAACCTCCTATTTTGAGTTCTGACCTTTTGTTTAATTTTGCAGATGTAGTTGGGGGTTCTAGATTGGTTCACGACAGCCAAGGACCTTCAAAACGACTTCAAGTTTGATGAAGATGTTCTCTGTTTCTATAGGTTTGCCTCATCGATAAACATCGTAGTGACTAGAGAGATAGGGATTTGCAAGCTAATGGAGGTTAGGCCTACGAACTTTAATGACTATGATACCATAATGGACTTGATCCTCAAAATGCCTCCCTCAGATAGTGAAGATGATGCTCCTTTGGCCCTCGAGGTCACCTCAAGCCAAGTCATTGTGGATTAGCCCCAGCTCTTGATGAGAGTTTGGCCCCTGAAGTTAGACCAATTGTCGAGGCTGAAGTGACACTAGCTATCATCGGGCAACCATCTACTATGGTTGAGGTCTCTCCACTACATCCAATCTCCACACTAAGACCCAAAGAAGTGGAGGCAATCGACACCGCCAGTCCTTCCAATCTTTTTGATCCCCCTCCAAAGAAGCTGAGGATTGCTAAAGGGAAGAAAAAGGCGACTGCTTAGAACCTGTCAAGAGTCGATCTTTCAAAGCCATCGGCCGATCCTGGCTCTAAAATTAAGCAATATGCTTGGATGATTATTGAGAATTTTAGTGTGATATTAGGCAATGACGGCAAGCTTAACACGCTGGAGAGCGAGGAACTCTCCCTTGGGAGGCTGGTGGGCTTCACAGCTTGATAGGGCCTAATGGTAAGTGTTATTTTTTACCTTAGTCATTTCGTCTGTTATTAAGTCAAACCTTGCTACCTGCTCCCATAGATGTGCGGTCGTTGATGAAGATTATTGAGACATGCGAGGATTGGGACAGGGAGAGATCAGCTCTCAAGAACGAGTTGGGGGCCTGACGAGCTAAAGTGCTAGAGCTTGGGGAGAAAATCAAGGGGTTGGAGACCATTTTGTCTCACAAGGTGAAGCATCGCAAGGATATTGAGGTGAACTTCGGCCTTGCCACCAATGACCTTAATAAGGTGAAGATAGAGCTTGACAAAGCCTAGTTGCAGTTGGGGTCAATGAGTAGGGTGGCCAGTACTATCAGGGAGAGGGTAAGAGCTACAAAGTAGTGAGCCAAGGCCTCTACCGAGGAGGTGACGGTGCTAAAGAAAGAGCTATGGCTTGTGAAAGAGAAGGCGGCAAAGGTTGAAGCAGAAATGTCCTCGCGAGTGGCAAAGACTGCTAGGGAGACAAGGTCGAACACTCTTGCCTCTTTCTTTTCTACCTTGTGGGAAAAGTTCCCTAAGTTAGACTATTCCTTCTTTGGCCCCTAGGCCATCGAAGCGGCTGAATGTTGGAGAGCGAGGGCCATAAGGAAGAGATAAGGCATTGAGGTCGATGTTTCTTCTGTCGATTTGCTACTTGTTATCTCTTCCTCTTCCTAATAGTGTCAGTATTCCTTTGGAAACTTTGCAACCAAATTTTACCAATATCAACTCTTTTACAAAGTAGCTATGTATTAGTCCCCACAAATTACTCACTCTATCATTTTTAAAAGGAAACAATTCCCCATTTATTATTACAGTGTAGCTTTTCTAAGACACTTTGGTTTGGCTCAACATTGTCTTTTAGAATAAAACTCTTTCAACCAAAAGGTGTCATCAAATGGATCAAGCTATGTCTTAAAGCTAGTGCAGCTCATCCCTATATCATTGAAGATCTAGCTTGTCCAGTGGTGATCACACTATATGTTATTTTATATATTATAAATTAGGGAGTTTTCAATGGAATGAATCCTAACAAAGCAGATGCAGTTAGATTGATAATTGTCAAGCAAAAACAATACATTAACACTAATAATACAAGCCAAAATATGTCAGTGTTTCAAGACATAAATCTTTAAGTCTGTACATGGTGTCTAAACTCCAATAATAGATTATATTTTGGAGCTGTTAGAACTAGAATGCAGGGAGTTAAAGTTTTGCACTGCATATGTCTTATCATTAAAAATGGGGTATATTTGACAAGTGGTTTTTTCATCATACTTTAGTTAGCTCAACAACATTGGCTATGCTGCTTAGATTGAGAGCATTACTATTAAGCTGCATGATGGAAAACCAAATAGTAGTATGCATTATATCTAAGGATCAAAGACTCTGAGTGTGCTTACAAGCAAAAAGGTGTTCATAGAAAATTTCAAGCGATTTGTCTTGACTATAGCAGCTATAGCAGCCCAAAATTCTATTGCAAAAGAATGTTGCCATTTTTCTACATGGGCTACCATAGTTTAATAAATCATATATATTAGATTGAATGAATGTTACAATAACTAATTATTATGGATCAATTAATTATGTGATCTAATTATTAGACCTATAATGACACCTTGACCATTGATGGACTTTAATGGTAAGAGTTTTGTCACTAGGCCAATGATGATTAGTTAGTTGGCTTAATAAGGCTACAACAAAGTAGGTCCCTACTTATATCCTTGTAGAACTGTAGTAGGCTCATTTAGGGGTGTTAAACGGACCGGTTCGGCGGAGCGGGCTTAGTCCATTTAGGCCCGTATTTAAACGGACAAAATATTGCCTGGTCGAATCTGCAAAAAAATGTGGACCGATCCACTAGGTCCGCGGGCTTAAGACTAATTTAACACTAAATTGATCAATCGACACGGATCTGCATTGGTCAACATAAATGCGGGCCTAAACCGGCTTGCTCCGTTTAGGCCTGCATTTAAACGGACTAATTATTTCCTGGCCCAGTCCGCGGACTTTTGGTCCGTTTAGCACCCCTAGGCTCATTGAGATTTTAGATGTAATTTTCTTCTCCCTTTTTCTCTACTAGGATTATAAGGAGTGAACTTACTAAAGAGTGCTTTATTATTATGGATTCTCACATAATATCAAGTATAATTTCATTATAATTGACTAAATTAATATGTACAAATCTGATGCATTGTACCGTGACTCAATAGATCCACTGATTTGGCTGTTATGATTTTCCCTATTTTACAACAATTAGTATCATAGCCAAAATTTTCCTTCAATGTTACAAAGGCTCAAATTTGTGTAGATTTTATTTTTTGTAACTTTATGTAATCCATAATTTGTGGCATATAATTATTATGGATCTAAGAACTTGAGATGCATTTATATTTTTGCCTAATGTATTTCTAAACTGATTAAAAATTTATTTTTTGTAAACCTTTTTGAAGTGAAATCATAAGTTGATGTAAGTTCCTAAATTTGTCATATTTATAGGAAATTTTTTTCCAACTTAATTAGTGATTACAACTCAAGAATTTGTAATGAGTACAAGGTACAAAACAATTTAAATAAATACTGTTGGAAAGCTGCTCAATTTTTTGAAATTGCCTAATATCCATTCAAGAAGAGGTCTTTCTTTAAATTTGATCCAATTTCATGGTATCTATTCAAATTCATTCCATTTTAATTGATAGAAAGATAAGGTAGTCAAAAGTCCTCAATTAATTTTGGAAAACCCAAAGCTTGAGGGTGTCAATTTTCAAATTTTTGAAAGAAATTTTTCCAGAAACTAAGATTAATTTTAATTTTTCCAATTGTACAAATAAGTGCAAAGTTTCTAAAATTAATGGAGGGCTTTGTTGGAGAATGATGTAGGCAAAGAAAACCATGCAACAATTTTGCAAAAACTAGCCAAAATATGTGGAAATCAGGCTGGCTCAAAATTGGGTTACAAAACCTAATACAATTTTTTTCCATGTGAAGAAGAAGATTGGCTCACCACGTCCAAAGCCCATACGCATCCATTGCACGTTAGAGCCACACGTCACCAAGATAGTGGAAAAAAGTGATTCTGATCGCACCATCAATCTCCACTCTCCAAGACGATTTTAATGCATATTTTTTTTAGATTTTTCTAAAAATAAAATTATTTTAATTATTTTTTCCCAATTTATTAGATTGCCAATTTGTATTATTTTGGTTCGAAAATTTTTCCATGTGATTGCTACATATTACACTATGTTCTGAAATTTCTCAAAAATTTTTTGCTACTATCTTATTATTATTTGAATTTTGTATGTTAACATGTATAGAATTCAGATTATGTAGGAATCATATTACTCATATTATTTGGGCATGAAAATCTATTGTATGGTTTTCACATATTATACTACTATGTACAATTTTTTGTGATTTGATTTGATGGCATTTGCACATTTGAAAATTTTCTAGATTATTATGTCCAAATTTTTGAAATTATGTAAGAATCATTTTTTGTCTCATATTATGCCACGAAATTTTGTGCAATTACGTATTCACCTATTGTGGGACTAGTTACAGAAAATTTTGTAGAAACAAAAAACAAATATGCTTGTATATAAGAAAGTGTTATGTTAATAATATGTATACCTTATCAGTGTAATATTGTTAACATGGTCTATTGGTAATAATGTAAATGTTAGAGTTATGCATTATATTCTTAGAATTTTAAATGCCCTATCGATGTTAGGTTTTAAAAATGTAATGTTCAATTCTTGTATTATGTTATAGAGTCTTAAATGCCCATCAGTGTTAGGTTTTATGATACTATTCGTGCTTGCATAGTTAGTATCTTGAATGGAGAATATAGCATGATTAATGTTAAACACGCGTTATTGGTATTAATGATTGATTTCAATCTTTTTTTGTCATTTTCATTGCCTATGCAATTGACCTCTGTGAAAACTTTGAATGGGACCAACTATGAGGACTGGGCTAAATCTCTGAAGTTGTATCTGGTGATCACCAATTTAGATTTGGCTTTAAGAGAGGAAAAGCATATGATTGATGATGTATCTACTACTATACAAAGGGCCTAACATGAAAGATGGACACATTTGAATAGGGCTTGTCTAATAATGACGAAGCACACCATGGATAAGACCATTAGGCAGAATGTTGTGAACTCACAAAGTGCTAAGGCTTTCATGGATTCTATTGTTGAAAAATATGTCAAGTTTGACAAGGCTGAAAAGGGTCAATACCTCTCTTTGCTTGAGAAGACTACTTATGACAGAGTAAGTGGAGTTCAATAGCACATTATGAAGCTAGTGCAGTATTATAACCAATTGAAAGGAATGAATGTTGACTTGGGAGACAATTTTTTGATCAACATGCTTTAGAATCTCTTCCATCTTAATTTGATATTCTATCAACCTCTTACAATACCTAAAAAGGTGAATGGACTATCAATGAAACAATATCCATTGTGAGTCAACCTGAGGAAGAAATGAAGAAAGGGTAGATTAAAGTTGTGAACCATGTTTCTCATGGTTCAGGTTCTGGACAAGGTGATAAGTCATTTTAGAAAGACAATAAGTCAAAGTCTAATTATGAAAGGAAGGAGAATGAGATGCAGGGGAAACATCACAAACCCAAAAATCTTCATTTAAGGGATTTTCTAAGTTCTGCAAGGAGTTTGGGCACAAAAAAAGTTAACTGCTTTCAATTTAAGAAGTGGCTTGAGAAGTAAAAGAAAGGTAATCCTCTAACTCTCGTATGTTTTGAATATAGTACCATTGATGTTCCATCAAATATTTAGTGGTGGATACTGGTGCAACCATTCATATAACAAACTATTTACATGCACTAAGAAATCTGAGGAAACCAAGTGATGAAGAACTTGTGGTTAGATTGGGGAATAGAGATAGAAAGCAAATGGAGCACATAGGAGTCATTTCTTTATTTTTATCAACTGGTCATGTTTTAAAACTAAAAGATGTTGTTTATATGCCCTCCATGAGAAGGAATTTTATTTCAATTGTTCCATTAGACCAAAAAGGATATCATTGTTATTTTACAAGTAAGAATTTTAGTTGACTTTATGATTCTACTCTTGTTGGTACTAGTTCTTTATGCAATGGTTTATATAAACTGAATTTGGACCCCAATTTTGCAAATTCCATAAATACAATTTTTAGAAACAAAAGGGGTAGAATAGATGAGAAATCTTCAATGCTTTGGCATATGCATTTGAGCCATATATCTCAAAATAGGATAGAGAGATTAATAAAGGATGAAGTTCTAGATGATATAGATTTCTCAGATTTTGGTACTTGTATTGATTGCATTAAGGGAAAACTCCTTGTAGAGCTAGAAAAGGGGAAAAGAACCAAAAGACAAAAAGTTCTAGAAATGATCCACACTGATGTTAGTGGATCCACATCACCTAGTACCATGAGTGGATATAGATATTTTATCACCTTTATTGATGAGCATTCAAGATTCAAACGGGTACAACTTCTCACATAGAAGTCCAAGTCATTAGATGCCTTTAAGAAATTCAAGGCTACATTTGAACTCAAGATAAGTAAATAGATTAAGTGTGTTAATTCAAATAGAGGTGGTGAATATTATGGTAAATATGATGAGATAGGTAAAAACCCTTGTCCTCTTGCTTAATATCTAGAGGAGTGTGAAATAAAAGCTAGTTACACCATGCTTGGTACTCTAAAGCAAAAAGGTATTGCAGAATAAAGAAAGTAGATACTTATGGATATGGTAAGGTTATGTTAGCCTATTCTTCCTTGTCAAAATTTTAGTGGGGAGATTCTTTAAGAACTACTACCTATGTCTTGAATCAAGTTCCTAACAAATCTGTACTTAAAACTCCATATGAGTTGATGTCTAGGAAAAGGCCTAGTTTGAGGCATTTCTATGTATGAAGTTACATAGCTGGGGTAAGGTAATATAGTCCATTTATTAAGAAACTTGATTCAAAGATCACAAGTGGATACTTCATTGGCTATTGTAATGGGTATAGAGGTAGCAGGTTTTATCATCCAACTCATTCTATGAGAGTTATTGAGTTAGATTATGCCATATATTTTAAGGATAAGTTAAAGAGTAGGAGTGAAGCACTTCATGTTACTTCTTTTAGTAAAGAACAAAAGGTCATCCCACCAATAACTAAGGAGTAGAGCGTTGTCCCATTAGTGACCTATCAATTAGAACATTTCAGACAATTCCACAAAATGATCCAGAGCAACCAATGATAGAGAATAGAGAACCAAATGTTATAATTGAATAAATTCCTTTAAGGAGATCTTAAAGGGTATGTCAATAGACAATTTCAAGTGATTACATTATTTATCTATAGGAACATGATTTTGAAGTCAATGATGATTCAGATCCCATGAACTTTTAGAAGCAATCTCTGGTGCGAACTTTTCTACATAGATAAATGCCATAAAAGATGAATTAGTTTCAACGTACAAGAACGATGTATAAGACCTAATGGAATTGCCTACTAGTTGCAAACTGGTTGGATGCAAATGGATCTTTAAGACCAAAAGGAATGCTCAAGGTGAAGTTGAGAGGTATAAAGCTAGATTGGTAGCAAAGGGCTATACTCAAAGCAAAGGCATAGACTATAAAAAACCTTTTTCACTAGTTTCGATAAAAAACTCGTTTCGAGTTATTATGGCACTGGTGGCTCATTTTGTTTTAGAGCTTTACCAGATGGATGTTAAAATAGCTTTCTTGAATGGTGATATACCAAAAAGCATTTATATGAAATAACCAGATGGTTTCCAAGAAAAGGAAAAGAGCACTTAGTGTGCAAGTTAATGAAGTCCATATATGGCTTAAAACAAGCGTTTAGACAGTGGTGTCTCAAATTTGATAAGATAGTGAATTCTCTTGGTTTCAAGGAGAATATAGTGGATCAATATACCTACTACTTGATTAGTGTGGGCAATTATGTGATCCTTGTGTTGTATATCGATGATATTCTCCTTGCAAGTAATGACATGAACCTGTTAAATGAGACAAAGCAAACATTGTCACAACATTTTAAGATCAAGGATCTCAGTGATGCCTTATTTGTACTAGGCATACATGTTTATCATGATTGATCTTGGGGTATTCTTAGCTTATCTTAAAGATCATATATTAAGAAAGTTCTCAAGAGGTTTAATATGGATTCATGCTCTCCTTGTTCTACACCTATTCAAAAGGGTGAGTTTCTTTCCAAAGCTCAGTATACTCAAAATGTAGTAAGAAATTTAAAATAAAGATAGTCTCATCTGCTTCGTTATAGGTAGTCTGATGTTTGTTCAAGTATGCACATGTCTTGATATAGTGTTTACAGTTGGTGTGCTAGGGAGATACCTAAATAATTCTAATTAGGGATATTGGACTGCTGCAATGCAAGTTATGAGGTACCTAAACAATATAAAGAAATACATACTAACCTATAAGAGATCTAATGATCTTATTGTCACAGGCTACTCAGACTCTGATTTTACTAGTTGTCCAAATGATAAGAAGTCGACATCTAGATACATTTTTATGATTGTAGGAGGAGTTGTATTATGAAAAAGTGTTAAGCAGTCAATTATAAAAACCTTCATTATGGAAGCCAAGTATGTCACGTGTTATAAAGCTACTTGTGAAGCTATATGGTTAAGGAAATTCATATATGGTTTTAACATTGTTGAGAGCATTTCAAGGCCCTTAATCATATACTACAACAATGCTACTGCTACATGCTTCTCTTAAAATAATAAAAGTAATGCCTGTACAAAACATTTTTAATATGAAGTATGAATCTGTGAGAGAGAAGATATGCGAGCATCAAACTTGAATCAAGCACATTTCCATGAATTGTATACTCATGGATCCACTAACTAAAGGCTTAGTGGTGCAAATATATCATGACCATGTTAAAAATATAGGGTTAGCTAAGTCTTTTGGTGTTTCAGGTTAGCAGGAGTATTGTAATTAATGTAATTACATTGGACATATTCTTTATCTCAAGATATGACTACTGAAATATTCATGTTTTGCCATATATTATTCTTTATACACATTATTTGATTATGGCATGTTATTGGATGGCCATGTCTCTCTATCATGTTGAGAATATTAACTCATAAGGCATCTTGGGTAGATGTATGGATCAGTTTGTAAAGATATACATATGATCACATTTGATATGTATGTCTAGTTTCTCACACATTCTATACTTTATTTTGATCATTGGAACATAAGTATTTAAGATATGTATGACATTAGTATCCCTTAAGATATAATGATCTACATTATTTGGTACTTATGCTTGCAATTGTGTCATTATTGTTATTATTGATCATGACATTCATTGTTGTGGCCGCTTGTCATAGCCCAAATTCTTGTTTATAAAATTATGTTATCCAAGTAAGAGATTATTGGTATTTTTTATTTGAACTACCATAGTTTAAAAAATCATAAATATTAGATTAAATAAATATCACAATAACTAATTATTATGGGTCAATTAATTATGTGACCCAATTATTGGATCTATAATTATGTGATCTAATTATTATGGGTCACTTAATTATGTTGATTAATTATGTGATCTCATTATTGGACCTATAATGATATATAGGTCGTTGATAGACTTTAGTAGTGTGAGTCTTGTCATTGGACCAATGGTGATGGGTTAGTTCCAATAAGGCTACAACAAGGCATGTTCCTACTTATATTCTAGTAAAGTTGTAGTTGTACTATTGAGACTTTAAATATAATTTTCTTCTCCCTTTTCTCTGTTAAGATTATAAAAAGAGAACTTGCTAAAAAGTATTTTCTTATCATGGATTCTCACATAATATCAAGTACAATTTCATTACTATTAACCAAATTTATATATATAAATTTGATGCAATGATTCAATGGGGATGATTAGGCCACAAAACAAAGAATGACCGCTAATCCAAAAAAAATGGTTCAACTTTGAAAGAAAGCAACTAAAGCCGTGAACCCCCTAGTCTTAAAAAGCATGAGTAAAGAATTTTTGCAACTAAGGCGGTAGAACACAAAAGCCCAGCTAAAGACTCCACCACCACCAAAGGCCCTAATATCTATCAACAAGCAGCTAAAAACCACCTGCATTTTGAACCTCTGACAATGACATGAACACCCATGGAAACCTCCCAAAACACACGCACACAGAGATATCAGGCTATAAATATAAACTCAACTTGACAAGTTAAAGAACAGTAAGGATTTGGAAAGAGGACAGAGGCAATGACCGGTGACCAAAGCTCAACTCGGCAAATCTAGAAGATTGGGATGAAACTAAGAATAGGGAAAAACAACGAGCAGCCCCTAGGTTTGTGAAAAATAGAAAAGATGTGATCTTGGTAGATTTCAAATGATGAAAGAAAGGGGGAAGAACCTTCCCAGCTTTTATTAAAAATGAATTAACTATCGAATTTAGAAACTCTTCGAATGATCCACGATCCAATAGGCTAGCGCTTATCAGCATTTAGGTCAAGGCATGTCTACTAAACATGGCAATCATTGTGCCGTCTATGGGAATTAAAAAGGCACACGTGATGTGAACATATCAGGATCCCGCCAGACAGGAAACGAAGAAAAATGAGCTATGGCTCTGACTGTTTTTATTATCTGAAATTTATGAACTATCTTACTGCCATCTCATAACTCGCAACTCCTGTACAAATTTAAGCCAACATGAACAAACCTCATCTCTAATAGCTCAGGCACACCTGGTGCAATGCACTAAGCCTCCAAAGCTCATAGCTCAGGCACACCTAGTGTGGTGTATCACACTAAGTCTTCAGAGCTCATCTCTAATAGCTTGGGCACACCTGGTACAATGCACTAAGCCTCCAGAGCTTCTAGCTCGGGCATACCCAATTTGGTACAATGCATTAAGCCTCCAGAGTTCATCTCAATAGCTTAGCACACCTGGTGCAACGCAATAACCTTCAGAGCTCATAGCTCAGGCACACCTAGTGCAATGCACTAAGCCTCTAGATCTCATTGCTCAAGCACACCTAATATGGTACAATGCACTAAGCCTCCAGAGCTCATCTTTAATAGCTCAGGCACATCTGGTGCAACATACTAAGCCTTCAGAGCTCATAGCTCGGGTACACCCAATGTGGTACAATGCACTGAGCCTCTAGAGCTCATAGCTTGGACACATCTGGTGTTAATGCACTAAACCTCCAAAGCTTTTGGACTCGTAGCTCTCTTGTGACCCTTTGCCCATGGGCACATGAGTCAACTCACTTCTATGGTGCACCTAATTGCCTACCAGAAACCTACTTCAATGGAGCACCTAACTGCCTTCATATCTCCTAAATGACCTAAGCACGTGATCACCCATGAAGTTGTTGAAATTAAGTTATAACCTTAGTGTGGATGTGCAACCCGTGTAAAAATAACTCCTAGTTTGTGAAGCAAACTGAGAGTTGGGGGCTGATGTTATAGGTATTTTCTGGGTAAGAAGGAACGGATCAGTAGAAGCTCAAAGAATTGGGACCATTGTAAGGAGGCTAAACTGAACTTAGAATGAGATCGTTGGAATTGACCTATAGATCGGCTATCACAAGCTTATAAGCCTCCACCAACCAGAGCAGCAATGAGCTCCCCTCGGTGTCATAGGAAACAACCTATATCTGACAGATGCAGTCTGAGCATTCTACCAACCCCGTAACTCAGCCTTCAAAGTCCAATAATGATTTGTCCCACATTTATTATTTGGTATCTAGCATTTAATGCTCAACACAAATGTGATCATAGTTTTACAATGATAAATTATGACTTGTAACCCTCTCGACCTCTATAAATAAGAAGGAGAGCCATAATATAAGAATATAGAAAAATATATATGCAAAAAGTCTATCGAAACTGCCATTGATGTATGTATTATTGTTAAGGCAACTACAATAAGCTAATATATACACCATGGACGTAGGGGTCAACTAGACTTTAGCCGGACCACATTAAAAATCCTCTTGTTCTCATTTCCCTTCTATTGAACTTCTCTCTACTTCATAGCATTTTCTCACTTCTTTAGTATCAGTTTGGTTCTTAGAATCCCTAGTTAACCGATTACCAAAATCGACTATCAACACTTAACATGTAACTTAAATTAGTGAAGGATCTTTTAATTAGTTTGGGATTTAACTATTAAAGGTCTTATGTATGGTATGCATAGTTTAACTATTTTATGTTCATACATATATCAACTAGCATATATCATATATACATCTCCATTTATATCACAATATAAATCGCATGCATAACATATATGGAATGATTATGGACCAATTTAAAAATATTTCCCTTGAGCCATGAAAAGGAAAAATCTCTATGACATGTTCCTCTTCCCATGCATCATCACACTTGAGCAACTTCTTGGATAGCTTCAAAAAATAATAAAATTCCCTAATTCTATCCTATGTAACTAATTACATCATATAAAAGAAACTTTGAGTTACATTCAAGAAGAGATAGATGATAAGAGAATTTTACATTTGGAAGTTGAGAGAAAGGTAAGACACATGGACCCTATTTAATAAAATACCCAATAATAGAATATATATATATATTATATTCATAACAATATTTGGTCCATAATCATCCTTCCATGTATTTAAGTATACATGATACATGTAAGACAAGAAAGCATAGAACATTAACTATTTAATTCAAATTATGGTCATGCATGTCGCAAGGTATTTGATTAACATTTAATTTAAATAAGTTGACTAATTTATATCCATCATCAAACATTATAATCAATCCATTTTGAAAATCAATCTTACTTAATTCCAAAATTAATCGACTAGTCAAATCCATAATACTTTCCAAAACTTTGGAATCAAGTAAATAAAACAAAGTAAAGTTTCCAAAATTATTTTCAATTAATTTCTATTAATTATTAAAATAAAATAAAAGTTTCTTAAATTATTTGTAATCATATTCAAATTATATTCAAAGTTAAAGAAAGTTTCCATAATCACCAAAACATAATTTGGGTAAATTTTCTTAAAATTAATTATGATTACAATTAATTTCCTAAATTGTATTTGCGTGATTAAATCATGAAGCTGGTTGATTGTCATCACAACCAATCAAGGTGGGCAAGAAACTGACTAGCTACGTTGATCCAGTAGCAGGAGTTTCGACTAGCTTGTTGCCTATCATGGCTAGTAACTAGTTCAGCTAGTTTATGCTACCATGTTCAGCCAACAAGCTCCCTCTTTGGTTAGCAAGCTGCCATGGTCACTAGCTAGCTCTTCTCTAGTGTATTTTTTGTTCAAAGTGCAGATCCAATCCTTATTAGTTTATGAAAAATTTTGCACTTTCAATAAAAAACCTTTCATCATATAGAACCAAACTACAACATGCACATAATCTCTATTATTACCATAACAATCAAATCTTTAATTATAAATTAACAAAAGATAACATGGGCTTTGATACCATTGTTAGGAAAAAGATGCATCTAAGTATCAAGTATGCTAATCAAAAGACATGAAATATTTATAGTGCAATTTTCAAAAGTTTCCCAAGCCCGAATCATGTTATTTACAATTAATTCATAAAGAAAGGTATAATTCAAATAAATTGAAATAATTTAAATTATACCTTCTCAAGAGTTATTCTTAGGATTCTCGAACTCCAAGTCTATGTTTAATCTCAAAGCAATTCTATCTTAAATTATACCAGCGTTAATGTTTGAATACAAAGAGGTGATAAGAAATAAGATCACATGGAGAGAATTAGGTGCACAATACATGTGCTAGGGTTGAATTGATGTGTTGAAAGATTGACTTCTCTCCTCTTTAAATTGAAGAGATAGAAGCACAAGCTAAAGTGGGGAGCGTACATAAGTGGCACAGAAGTTAGGGTTTCCCTTTACTTGTATTGTCCATTCATCTAGTGGATAGTCATGCAACCCCTTTGGCCCAAAGAGTCCATACTCCTTAACCTCATGCTCCCATTTTTGCATCAAATAAGCCTAAGCACTTTTCTTTTGAGTCTAAACTCATAAACTCTCTTATGTAATCATTCTCTAATTATTTTAATTAATTAAAATAATTTTCTAAGTGAGAAACCATTGTTCTATTTATGATCTCCTCCAAAGTTAATATAAATGTTTTACAACATTTAAATATCAACAATGGAAATTCACTACTATTTAATAATTGTAATCTTTAGAATTATTAAATTATTAATTAATTAAAACTTCTAATCACATTAGAATATTTGATTAATAATTTCAAATTTCCAAGATGTTCACTTACTTCAACTCTTGAATTCACAATATTTTGCATTCTAACTTTTGTTTTAACTTTAGATCAAAAGAGATTCTTTTGTATGTAACCTATTAGGTTTCTATGCATGTTAGCAATGAATTTATTTGTAATCTTTTATAAGATTAATTGAATTAAAATTCCTTTTAATTCAATCATAATTTTCATAAATTGTTCAAATAAATTCATAGATCAAGATCAGCTTCTAGCATAGCGTCATGACCACTCAAATGCTAGTATTAGAGCTTTGTAAATCAAAACATTTCATGATAAGATATTAATCTGTAATTCAATCCCTTCATCTTTGATATTCATATTGGATTTAGGGTATGGTTCAAGTGTTAATCACAATTTGAACATCCAATCTTAGGTGTATGTTTACCTATGTGTTATCTCGCAATCATTCATGCTTAAAACTCCTTTTATGCATTGGTAATTGATTATACAAAAAACTTCTTTTATGTATCATCAATTTATTAGCCTATGGTTTTGATGATAGTATAAGTATTAGATCATCTTTTAAATATCTTTCATTATAACTATCGAGGATGAATTCCATCTTAATTAATCACCACCTTCTCCTACTTCATGGTGCTCCTAAAATTATTTGTATCTACTCTTTAAGAATGCAAGCCTAAAATAAAATCAAAAGTACACAACTCCATACATAAGATATTGTGTTGATCTCAATTCTAAGGATTACTTATACCACCTTGCACATGAGAAGCCCATTGACACATGATAATATAATATACTAAATTTTTTAAAATTAATTTCGATAATAGAATGACTTTCAGAAAATTTAAAAAGGAGAATTTAAAAAAAATTTGAAAATTTTGAAACTATAATTTTGGCATATGAGGAGTCTAGATATTCTAGAAATAGATTATATGGATTTTGGAAATTTCAAATGAACCATTGTGTATGCCTAGAAAAAATTAAATTTGTGTTTTTGGGATTTAATTTCGAGAAAACTTTGGAAAAATTGAAACTTAAGCTACAAGTGTCCAACGAGGGTCAAATTATAGTTGTTACAAAGGTAATCAATCTGACTAATTTTTGGTAATATTTCATGGCTGCTAGCGATTGCTGAGTATATTAAATTTGTGCTCAAAATGGAGGAAATAGGAAAAGTAATTTCTAAAAAGGGAAATGGTCAACTTGTAGTTAATGAGAAGTTGACTCATTTTTCCCATATTGTCCCTCTCTAAGCCAATTCCCTTTCTTTTTCTTTGGCTTTCTCTAGATTGCAACCCATGCAGTTTCTTCTTCTTTTCCAAGCTTCCACTTCTGTCACTATACTCACTCCTTCTCCTCAAGTAAGTCCTTCAACTCATCTTGTTATTTTCTTTTACTTTTACAACTGATTCCTCTCTTCTTCCCCTTTAATTTGACATTAAAATCATATTGATTTATTGAGTATAACTTGAGATTTGAATTTTTGAAATTTATAGTCCCTATTCATGTTACTATTTACTTTAAGGACCCATGCAATATTTTCGAAGTTTTAGAGCTTAAATCTTGTATATTTAGCTTTTTTCTTTGTAATGAAACCATAATCAAATGATATATAATTATTTACTAAAAGAAGAAACTTGAAATATCTAAGAAGTTAATGCACTCTTCTTTTTGTTTATGAAGAGTATTGAAGATTTTTGATGTAATCAATAGTGATCTTATGTTTCTAGTTCATATGATTGTGTGCTAAAGCTTGAAAATAAATGGATTTGTTGATATAATGATTAGTTTTTTATTGGAATAGTTAGGTTTCATACTTGTCTAACCTCTGAAAACATGTTGTATTGAGATCTTATGGTGTAGTGTAGAATTGGAAGTTGCTTATCCTATTTTTCTACTATTTTCATACAATTCCTGCTTAGGCGAGTCAAATCGTTGCCTTTGAATTGAACCCATGATCATGCTTATAGAAACCTAGTAATTTTGTTCTTATAATCCAAATCATAATTTAAACTGGATTTGTGCAATTTGAATCAATCCTTCTTGCCCTATTTTTTAATTTTGATTGTGATTTTGATCATATTTTTATTCGTACTTCCCAAGAGTTGTACATTTTGGTCAACAAACTCACGTCTTTCTCAACTAAACTTTTCAATTCTCATCGTGATTTAACTCAAATTTCTTCAATGATCCTACTCATGATTTTGATTGTATCTTTAGAAGTTCTCACATTTCATCCTAACATCACTTCTTTCTAAAATATTCCTAGGCCTTTGGTTTAATCTTACATAAATCCCTACTAAGATGAATGTAATGATTAAGAAAACTTAAATAAGTAACTTATAATCTAATATCATTGGATTTAATAGTTAGCTATACATTACTAATATAAAAGTAATCTTAGTAGTCATATGATGGTGAAACAAAGAAGGTATGGTGCAATTGCAACAAAACATAACTCATGTGACTAGAATTGACTGAATGAGAATGTTTTGATATAGTATTGTGAGAACAATATTACTTAATGTCTGAAAATGTTCTTGAGATTTGAAATAGTATACGATATCTTGAATGATGATGTAAATGTGATGATGTATCTATTATAAGAATGATATTATTAAATACTTGAAAGCTCTTATCACACTTGAAATGTGATGAGAATAACGAACCCGATCCTGAATCAGCACATTCTGACATTAATGAGTGAGAAGAGGCTAGCTTGGAGGGAGAAGGCTTGGATAAATGGGATAAGACTAGATCAAAGTAACAAGGAGGTTTATAGTTATTGTTATGAATTTGCTTTTACTTGTATTGTTAGTATATGATATGTGGAAATGTGATATCAAGAGATTCAAATATATAATGAGTAAGAATGGAAACATATGGCCATAAGAGTTTTGATTTGGCATAATGTGCTAAGGATAACATGATGTGATTCCCTTCAAAGGTGAGCACTGAACTTAACGATTGCTTTTGAAAATTGCATAACAAATGATTGTCTAGTTATAGTATGGATATGTTTATATATGTATTGCTACCAATTTATCTCACTGAGCCTCAGACTCACTCTTTTATGAATTTTTTTTCCATATTCTCAAGAAAATCCAATTAACCAACTACAGGAAAAGTTAGCATGAATAACGGTCTGATGGAGATCATAACTGATGTTTATACCACCACTATGTCTAGTCCACTAGGAACCTATTAGATTAAGTTTCATTACATTTTCATTTTGAATTTAGCAAGATGGAAAGTATTACACGAGGTCAAGACCATCCTCTTGAGCCTCCCAATGTCCTTTTGATGATGGCCCTAAAATAGTTTGATCCTTAAGGGATCTACCATCTAGCTTTGTGTTTTGTTGATTTTCATTTTTTTTTCTTTTTGTGAAAATCTATAAAAATGTATGGCCATAAAGTATCAAGGGCTTAGTTAGCTCAACCTATGATTTTTGGTAACAGGATAAGTCATAAGTTAACCTAATTTTTTGGCAGACGTGCCTTTGTAAGACATAAGCTGGAGAAATGGAAAGAATCTTTTGACTCGTTAATAATTTAAAGTACTTTGTTTTCAAACCTATGTAACTTTTCAGACAAATCTTGGGTGGGCACATGTCCATTGGGCAATCCTTGTGTACATTAAGAATTATGGTTATAATCTATTGTATAATCCTTTCTCCTAGAGTTTATTATTTCTTAGTCAATCAATTGAATATGAATAAATAAAAAAAGAGATAAACATTGGTAGAAATAAATAATGAGAATAAAATAAAGGTTGGTGACTATCAATAGAGAATTGATATTCATGTTAGCTATAACTACGAAATTGGGTTATGACAGATAACATTCCATATGATCATGACTAGTCAATGCAATTATAAGTTCAATAACATCTACCCATATCTTTGTCCAGATATCAACATATCAACATGATAAGTAGAAAATGTACCTATAAAAATACTCGATTTTACCTCTTAATTAGTCATTAACTTGTGATTTCTGTCTATCTTTTCCTTTAGTTTGTTAGTTTAGTTCTAGATACTGCTGT
>JANHAO010005775.1:0-22194 GCA_026873985.1 Saraca asoca | reverse complement strand
TAGGATTGTTGCAAGAACTTTAAAACAAAGAAAGAATCCTAAATTCAACTCAAAGAACTCTTAAGAAGATAGAGAAACTCATAATTTAAGTAATCCTAATTAATGAAAACTAATGAATGACTAATTGTCTCTTCAGGCTGCTCAAGATCAACTTATATAGCAATTTTCGAGCTTAGAACATGATTGTGCTTCGAGACACGGGCTGGCTATGTTTCTGGCTGGAAGCTGGCTGGACTTTTGCTGGATGTTGCACCAAACACGGTCGTATCCTAGGACACGGCTAGGCCATGTTCGATGTTGTCTTCTTGGATTTCTTTAGCTTTTTTCATGTTTGACTTGGGTTCTTCTCATGGCTTCTTTCCTAGCTTTTCCTCAATTCAAGTGTGCTCCAAGCTTCTACTTTCATCCTTCTTTTTAAGCCTCTTTGCTATCTTGAAAAGGCAAATACAAATTACAACAGTACTAATGAACAAATAAACTAAACTAAGACAAAAAGTGTAGCAAAACCACAAATTAATAACAAATCAAAAGTCAATAATCATCATAATAATAAGCATTTTACTCGTTTATTAGTATTCTTGATTATGAACTTTATTTTTGATATATCCAATTTATTTTTAACTTTCTTAACTATGTTTATTTTTTTTGGTTAATCAAGTTTTTCTAGACCCATAAGTCGGTAGGCACCATACAACATCATTATGAGCAAGTATGAAGGTACATGGCCTACATGGAAGAGTATTTTCGAGCCCACTCACAGAATGTTATATGCAAAGTTTAAAGTAAAGTTTTAATACTTTATTTATTATTTAATTTCATTTTTTAAACTTTTCACTAACTATTGGTGCTTTCCTAGTTTTTTAATTGCTGAAGTATGGGGAGGGGATCCTTTCTTATAACAAGGACATGTGGAAGAACTTCAATCATAAGGGTTCCAACAAAATGAAAGATATGATGGATGAGGTGTGGAAGAAAAAGTCTGCTCAACCCAGTTGGATTAGAGACAAGGAGTGGAAAGGCTTTCTCAAGTATTGGGAGGACCCTAAATTCAAGTCTAAGTTTGAGCAAAATAAGAGGAATAGGGCCTTGGTTGTAGCTTGATAGGGTTCTTCCTTGACCACGGGCAAATCCATCCCTATATCAAAACATTGGTTGTGCATGGTAATGTTATTTTAACTTAATATTATTTATGCCATTTACATTGTAGTAGTTATGTTCATACAACAATCTATATTATCCATGAAAATTTTCATGTTGTGCAGATATGTGAGATTGAGGTTGAGTCACTTGTGGACAACTTGTTTTGCTGCACCTTACACCAAGAAAGATGGCCAATGGGTCTTGCTTTGAGCTACACAGTCATATGTAAGCAACTTCTCTTAACTTGCACTTTCATTATTAATGTATTATATATTTGGTAGTAAAATATTACAAATAATTAGTTATTTTAATTTGTAAGAGAGTTTCAACAAAAGAAAGGAGGACATGGCCTAGACTTAGGCCTATAGAGGTCCTAAAGGCTCTGGGACATAGTAGGTAATGTGGCAGCGAGGTTATTTGATTATGACTTGTGGGTGGATACTGTTGGCTAGACTAAGAAGGGATGGGTTAGGGCCGAAGGCCACTGTGGGGATGGCTGCATCTGTCACTACATCTTACACCGAGAGTGTGTCACATGCTACGTTGGACCAACTCATGCGCACTATGACTGAGATGCAGCAGTAGATCCAATTGATTTTTGATCAAATGGAGCACTTTATACAATCTCAAGAATAGCAGGAGAGTCAACCTCTGTTGCTTGCTCTTCCATCTCATCCTTATTCATATTTCCACTAGCCCTTGCTTACTACCAGCCACCTCTTGTCTACATGTATTTGCCACCACTGTAGCTAACCCAACCGGCGATTTGAGCACCACTAGTCAAAGGTCTTGGATAGCTGCAGCAGCAGGACACTACTCAGGATTTAGAGACTGATGATTAGTTCTTCTTCGATGATCTTGGGTTGTAGTTATATTTTTATATTTTTATTTGAATAATATGCTTCATACATCATTGATTT
Source organism: Saraca asoca (assembly GCA_026873985.1). Classification (NCBI taxonomy): domain Eukaryota; kingdom Viridiplantae; phylum Streptophyta; class Magnoliopsida; order Fabales; family Fabaceae; genus Saraca; species Saraca asoca. Next base: position 20,134 of record JANHAO010005775.1, on the reverse strand, counting down.
GAATAATATAATTTATGAATTATTTTACTAATTTTATATATTTATACCTATTTGTGTGCATTGTATTTTAATTTTTTATTATAATTAAATATTAATTTTTACAAAATAAGAATTAAAATATATTAAAATTAAATTTTAATACTAATTAAAATTATTTTAATAAAAATTTAGACATAAAATTTTAGAAAATTATATCAAATAAAATTTTAGTAATTATCATTTTCCCGAAGTATTTTTTTATGCTTTTTGTATGGATATTTTGACATATTTATGATGACTTTACCGACCTATTTGTGATTGCTTTCAATGGATTACCAATGGATATTTTAACAGGCTAAGGAGAAAAAAAATTATATGGAAACACTAACACCTAAAAATCCATTAGAAAAAATTTCCCAACCATGGTTTTATCGACAACCATTTCCCATCAGAAATAATGATTTCCACATATTTATCATGATTTTTGACAAATTTTTCAGTTGGAAATCACATGTTTTTTGTAGTGTTTATCTCCTTAATTTATGAAATAATGATGATTATCAAATCAAATAAATAAAGATTATTAATAGTTAAATAATCTCATTTGTTCATTTAAAAATATATGATTACTTGACAGATATATCAGATTAAAGGATATATATATATATATATATATATAGATTGGTCCTCTTCTTGCCAATAAATTTGATACAATTATAATGCTATTAGCACATACATATTAGGAAGACGGGTTAAGGGAGAGAAATTGATTTATAAATAATGAATTCCCTTTCTTCATCAAATTCATGTATGGTATCTATTATGTTATTATGAAGATTATTTATTCAAAGATCCTACGCCCTTTTCTATTACAATGACATTGTAATACCCGACTCTTTATTGAATAATTTGTGAAGCGCATCTTGAAGAAGGTTTGGTATATAATTTGAAGTGATAATTCATAATTTCGTATATTATGTTTCAAGTGTTTTGAATTATTTAATTATTTTAGTAATTGTTATGAAAGATAAATGAATTAATTATTTTTTATTGTACTGTTCGGACATGTCACCTAAGTAACCAATAATCATATAACTTATTTTTATTGCCAAAAATTTAAGTTTTAGACCTCATTAAGAGACATTCCAATTTTATTGTATATATTTTTAAAATAAACGATATTGTGTTTAAAGTGTTTCTTTATTTACATGTGTGGTTTGACGAGCCTTAAATTAAGCTATAGTTTAATGACAATTGTTTTTGTATAGTAAATAAATTATTTGGTATTGGTGGTTCTTTTAGATGTTAAAAATATTAATTTGTTTAAACTATTAACTAAACACCTAATTTACTTTATGATAAGAAATTTCAATTTAAGCTTTACTCTATCTTATTGGAATTTTATTCATAATGGTTTATAATTTATGAAGGTTTATTTAATACTTTATTTCTTTTCATCGATCATTAATGCTTATTGTGTATATCTTAAATCTTAATAAATTAGAATCTAAAACTCATGCATTATTACGCTTGATTAAACTAAACTATTGATTTAATTGGAGTATATCTAAAATAATGTTTTAATTATTCTACTTACACAATGTGTATTATTATTCCACTTGTTTTAATGATAGAGGGTTAAAAAAAACTTATATTTCTGTCCAGGATCTCACTACAAATATTGCTATTTGAGTGACACAAAAAGTGAGAGAGGAGATTTGGGTTGAGATGGAAGAAATCTTTGATTGAAAGATGATGGCCTACATCCACTTGTTGACTTGAGGCTTGTAGATGAAGAGGTAGAGAAGCAACCTCCTCCCCCACCTAGTAGCGTGAAAGACAACTACTTGAGAGACACACCAGCCCATTTGCAAAGCTACCAGAGGTAAATGACAATCACTAAAAGCTTAAACTTCATTTATTATATAAGCAATTTCTAATATTTTTTGTGAAAAATAACATTATAACATTTTCCATTTGGTTTTCTTTGTCTATATAGGAAGAAGCCAAATGTCTTCTAGCTTTGGTGCCCAAGGAATGTATAGTGGCATATGGAAGGATTTTCCACAATGGCATCCTCCTTTGCCAACAATTATCGGGCAATCAAACAAAGGTCAACATTGACATCCTGTTGGATCAAAGTGCAAAACTACTGATTCTAACGAATGAACTAGAGATAGTGGGCTAAGGGATTGGGACTTACATCGCATGGTTGAAAAGTCTTATCATTGTGGCTATAGAGGTATCATTTTCTATCCAATAAATAATTTTTTTAGAAGACCCAATTTTATTTTATATTTCTAATATCTAAATTTCATAATTTTATACATGTCAATTAGGCCTCTTTCCAAGAAAGGTGTGAACAAAAGGGGGAAGAGGCTAGGGAGGTTGAGAGTAAGTAAACAAAGGAATCAATGAGTCAACTAACTTAGACATCTTAGACCTAAGAGCAACCTTTTGTTGAACTAAGGAAAAGACTATTTGTTGTGGGTGAGAAGATGTTGAATGATGATTTCATCCAAATTCATATGGATACCGAGGTTGTAGGTAATGAATGTGAAATTCTTGTAACCAAGTACAATGTCATGCATTTCTTAGCTATGGAAGAGATAAATATATTTTACGTCTAACTTTTTAAAAAGTGAGTTTACCTTTAACTTTCAAATCATAATTTTATTTATATTATATAGTTCAAAGTGTTTTGTTAGCCATTTTCTTTATTTCCTTGTAAAGGCTTCTGCATTGTGACTATAAGATGAAAGGACTAGATGTCAAATGTCTATGTCCACAATTACTTGCATCGGTAGGCTCCACCTATAGTGAAAAAACAACATACATCTTAGGTGTCCTAACAAAAAATAAGGAATGCATTTTTGCACCTTTTATCTAGTTGTAAGTATTTAATGTGATATTTGATATTTTGTTATTATAGACATCATTGGATGTTGTGCGTGATTTATGCGGAAAGAAATGTCTTTTATTGGCTTGATCCTTTAAGACATCCACTACACTAGAATATAAAAAACTTAATTGAATCATTTGTTGTTTTGTAAATTAAAATATAATTTTGGAATTTATATTATATATGATTTCCTTTATTAATATACTGGCTTTTTGCATGAATTTGATTAAATAGATGTCTTAAGATGTATTTTCACATAGGTTGCCATGGAAAAAGATTAACACAAAATGGATCACTTACAAGTAAGTTTTTTTTTATCATCTTGAATACCTTTGATAATAATCTAAGTAATTTCATATTTGATTGAAATGATTATTTGAGTACATATATTTGATTTGTTATAGTGCCATCGTCAACAAGGAAATGTGGAATGTGAATATTTCATAATGAGGTGTAAGAGTGATGTAATCACTCATATGAAGGAAGACCACAATCCACGAGAGGTATAATAATTTGATTTGGATCTGTTGAGATTTCTACAACAAAAATGATGGTGTTGCTCTATGATATGTGGATATGTGATTTGTTATATGTATATTTGTTTTGCAAAGAATGGTTCTATCATTGCAAAATAATGACAACCTATTTTTTTACTTTTGTAGCACTTTGGAGATACTAATCTTTACGCTTAAGTTGAAATTAACCCCATTCAAGATCAGTGGGCTGGATTTCTTCTACAGTATTGTGCTGAATAATTATAACAAGTTATATGTTTTGTTTGAATTTGTATGTAATTGAATTTTTTATAATGTATATGTTTTGTGATCTACTGAATTTGTAATGTATTAAAGGTTTGGTAATGGATTATGTCTTTTTTTTTTAAAAAAGAAAAAGATGAGTTAAGAGAAATGACATCAGGTTTTTCAACATATTACTCAACATCTAAAATAAAAATTATTACATATAATATTAGATGTTTGGTTTTAAAAGAAGATAAGTTAAGAGAAACGATGTCGATTTTTTTAAAGAAAACTAACTTCTAAAGTTTTCTCACATTTTAAATTAGATGTAATATCAAAAATTTCTATTTTTTCAAAAAACATGTGTTAAGAGAAACTATGTTGGTTTTTTTTAATGAAAATTGATGTTTAAAGTCTCTACACATTTTAAATTAGATGTAATATTAGAGATCTCTATTTTTTTTTAAAAAAATATGTGTTAAGAGAAATCATGTCGACTTTATCAAAAATCAATGCTATAGTCTCCAAATACTGTATTTTCATCAATATATATATGGTGAGACTTAAGAATATTATGATCTATAATTATATATGAATAATTTCATTTTTTTGAAGGTGTTAATTATATTTAGGAGATTGAGTGACAACCTATGAGTTATACTTTTTGACTTTTGCAATACTTTGGAGGAGATACTAGTCCATACACTTAAGTTGAAATTGATCACATTTGAGATCTATGGCCTGAGTTTCTCCTACTCAATTCTGCAAAATAATTGTAACAAATTGTAATAGATTATGTTGACGTCGGATTTTGGTCGTGTCCCAAATTCTGGCCAACAGGGGATTCTTTGGGATCCCAGGCCTATTCTGGGCTTGTTTGTATGCAAAATAAAAATAACAGAGTAGATGGGTAAAAGAATATGAGGGAAGACACCCGATTTTACGTGGTTTGGCTAAATCCAGATTTGTTGGACCCTAAATCCACGGTAGAGATCTTACTATTGTAACTTCTGAGGGATTTTTGCTTACAAAGATTCCTCCCTCCCTCCTTCTAACAATGTCATCCTATTTATAGAGAAAAGGTGAGCTTCATGCATTAATTACAAGCTACAGTTGTTTTACATCAAATAAATGAGAAAAGACAATGAAGAGACTGTAATTCAACTATTGACAGTGTATAGGCTGTGGAGATGGATCTTTTAGACTGGCTGTAGGCTCACGACTGTTTATCTACGTTGAGCAAGATGCTTTGATGTCCTCAGTGAGAGTTCATGGTACTAGGGATGTCATGAGACTTGCTATAGTGAGCGCAAGAACGACCACCAATCTCGCTGGGTCGTGTTATCGTTAAGATGCTGTCATGCGGGACATATCTCGTATTATCGTTATATCGTGACGAGCAAAACAAGGCCTGGCGTTCGGGATTACTTTCATCACTACTGCCTTCTACTATTCATAATGAGGCCTCTCGAGAACTTCTTGTTGAGATGTGAGGATTAGTTTACGTTTTCTTCGGGGACTCATCCTTGCGGGGCCTTTTTCAGTATACAACATAAGCCCCCCAACTCTCAGCTCGCGCAGCGCACTGGGAGTTTGGAGACCCTTTGAATTTCTACCGATCATGTTTCTTCTAGAACCGTCGTTTCATTTTTCCATTTCTTGTTCTTACCAAGGCATCTTCAGTAATTATAATAGCATTGAGTTGGGCCCTTTCCAAGGCCATTTAATATGGGCAGTTGAGGGGAATGAATATGGACTTACTAGTGATCTGCCTTTTACCCTATTTAAAGGGAGGTCATCCTCTTATTTCTGTCGCTTACAAACCATGGAGTACCCTGATGAGCCACTTTCGAAACTTTGGTCCTTTCTTAAGGCATGTATGGTCTGCTGCATATGTGATTCGGAAGAATCGTCTTTCCCGGTAACATGGAAGGATCTTATATGGATCCCAGATTACGTCCTCCTGGTCTTACTGCGGGGTAATTGCTTAGCCGACCAAGCTCTTGAGGTTTCTTGGTTAGGATTCTTTAGGAGGTGCAAGCGGTCGAGGGTAGATGGGATGCAACACCGTTGCTGATTGTGCATTTGAAGGAAAAAGCACAGCGTGCTATTTCTCAAAATGCGGCCATCCGCGGCTGGCTTCTTTTCCTTTTCTCTCTTTTCTCTTTTGCTTTCTTTTCTTCTTCTTTTAATGGGGGTTTCTTCTGCTCCTCAACTAGCTTGTACTTTAGGGTTTTGTAGTGTATTTTACCCTGTTTTGTATTCAAAGCTTTCTGATGTAATCGTGCCTCGCTGAGGTCTTTTAATGAATAAAATTGCTTTACTTCTCATTCTGTGTATGGCTCGATTGATCTGGATGGCTTATATACACCTGAAAAATAAAGTTACATATACACAGACTTAGCCGTAAGCAGGCCGATGATTTAGTGAGTGAGTGATAAAAAGATTAGCGCACATGAAAGCTGTGACTTTGCTTAATCGCATGAGAACTGCAAAGACAAGTGAGTGATCTCATGCTCGAAAGATTAGCACGCATGAGAGCTGCGACTTTGCTTAATCGCATGAGAGCTACGAAAACAAGTGAGCGATCTCGTGCTCGAAAGATTAGCGTGCATGAGAGCTGCGACTTTGTAAGGTGGCCGATCTTGTGGCCGGGGCGATCTCGCGATCATGTGCCTAAGGAGGTGTCCGATCTTATGGTCTGGGCAATCTTGTGCCCAAGGGGTGGCTGATCTTGTGGCCGGGGCGATCTCGCGATCATGTGCCCAAGGGGGTGACCGATCTTTTGGTCGAGGCGATCTCGTGCCCAAAGGGTGGCCGATCTTGTGGCTGGGATGATCTTGTGCCCAAGGGGTGTATTTTATAGCGTCCCCTGTGCCTCAGCAAGCCCAAAGCTCAGCTGGTGAGCCATTTTAAGCGTCTCCACACCTCAGCGAGCACGTCTGCTACACTGGCCAATCAGTAAGCCTGCAGCTCAATTGGCTGGGTGAGTTTACTTCAAAGCGTCTCCATAGCCCAACAAGCATGTCTACCATGCCGGCCAGTCAGCAAGCCCCGCAACTCAACTGATTGGGTAAGTTTATTTTAAAGCGTCTCCATGCCTCAGCGAGCCCGTAGCTCAATTGGTGATTCGTCAATTCGTTTCCAGATCAGGTTCTAGGGAGACTTTTAGTGATAGATCAAAATGCTTTTGCCTTTCATATGACAGATCGTCATCGTGCGTACGTTATTATCCTACCAAAAGGAAACTTCGTATTAGTTCGTAAGTTAAGGAAGTGTTAATACAATTTATAGATAATCATAGAAGTTAAAAAATTATCCTGATAGTAGGGGAATGTTCTCGTTCAGCCCCCTGGTAGTGGGACCCATGCTGCCGCTTGGAAGGCTACATGATATAGTCATGCAGGCATCCTCTCTTAATGAGATCTTCGATAGCATCTAGCAATGCCCAACATTCCGAGGTGGTATGTCCGAACTCGTTGTGGTATGCGCAGAATTTCCCTTGATTGATTCTGGATCTGTTAGGCATTTTTAAAGGCCGAGGCCATCCGAAGTCTTCCTTGTCCTTTTCCATTGCAAAGATTTTGTCCTAGGCATCTGACAGGATGCTATAGGTGCTGTGACGGGCTGGAAACGGATGCCCCTCATTCATCCCCTTCTTCGCGGATCGATGCTCGGGGTTGTCGTTCCCGCTTATATGGTCGCTCCTTTTCCTATTCGATGTCGAACTGCCTGCCTCAAGGCTTTGTGGGCCGAAAGTTTCATCCCACCTGACCTGTTTTGTGGCCCATTCATAGAATTCTCCCAGGCTGCTTACTAGGGATTTGTGTAAGCTTTTAAACATCTTTCCATCTCTACAGAGTCCCGTGGAGATGGTCGTTAGAATAGCTTCATCCGAAGACTTCTCGACATTATTGACCTCACGCCTGAAGTGAGCGAGATATTCCTTCAGCATTTCCTACCTACCTTGGAAGATGGTAATAAGATGGCACAGGGGTGCAAGTCACCTTCTCAGTGCCTGATACTAGTTGACAAATCTTTCCTGACACTCTCCCCAGCTGCCAATGCTGCAAGTTGGGAGGCTCTTGAACCATGAGCGAGAAATTTCTCCCAAAGTAGCGGGGAAAACACGGCACTTGACCAGAGGGTTACAAGCCTGAAGGTCCATCTGGATATTAAACAAGTCCAGATGGCTGTATGGGTCTGTCTCCCCATCATATAGCGGAATGGCAAGGACTTTTAACTTATACGGCAGAACCTCCTTCATAATCTCCTAAGAGAAAGGGGTTTGCTCTCTGAGACGCTCTCGGTCGTTTCGAGCTCAGGGGAACTCCTCCAAATATCTGATTCTTTGAAGGAGACCTTCCACCAAAGAATCTAAGCCCTCCAGTCCATGACCAAGGACCTGATGGTTCGCTCCGTTGTTCTGACTGTTTGGATGGCGACACGGCTCTCAGTCTCGATCTACTTTGTCGGAACGGTTTATCTCAGGCATAACAGGTTCAGCCTGCGCACGCGCATTCCGAGTTTGTGTTTGTGCCAACACCAAGACCATTTTAATCAGTTCCTCCATCATGTGCTCAAGCCTTTCTGGACGTTGGAGCCAAGCCTGCGGTCCTTTAACACTGTTAGCAGCGAGAGCTGGTTGTATCGAACCAGCCTGAGGGAAGTTAACGGCTGCCCTTGTCACAGGGGCGGTGGATGAACTTGTCATCGAAATATGGCCGTTGGGAGTCCAATATCGTGCGCTAGAGGCCCTAGTAACTCTTCCTTTGGCCATGGGAATGAGGAATCAACCCAAACAGGTGAGATCCCCATAGACGGTGCCAAAATGTTGACATCAAATTTTGGTCATGTCCCAAATTCTGGCCAACAGGGGATTCTTTGGGATCTCAGGCCTGTTCTGGGTTTGTTTGTATGCAAAATAAAAATAACATAGTAGATGGGTAAAAGAATATGAGGGAAGACACCCGATTTTATGTGGTTCGGCTAAATCCAGATTTGCTGGACCCTACGTCCATGGTAGAGATCTTACTATTGTAACTTCTGAGGGATTTTTGGTTACAAAGATTCCTCTCTCCCTTCTTCTAATAATGTCATCCTATTTATAGAGGAAGGGTGAGCTTCATGCATTAATTACAAGCTATAGTTGTTTTACATCAAATAAATGAGAAAAGACAGTGAAGAGATTGCAATTCAGCTGTTGATAGTGTATAGGCTATGGAGATGGATCCTTTAGACTGGTTACAGGCTCAGGACCGTTTATCTGTGTTGAGCAAGATGCTTTGATGTCCTCAAAGAGAGTTCATGGTACTGGGGACGTCGTGAGACTTGCTATAGCGAGCGCAAGAACGACCACCAATCTCGCTGGGTCGTGTTGTCGTTAAGATGCTGCCATGCGGGACATATCTTGTATTATCGTTATATCGTGACGAGCGACGTTCAGGATTACTTTCGTCATTACTGCCTTCTGCTATTCATAATGAGGCCTCTTGAGAACTTCTTGTTAAGGCGCGAGGATTAGTTTACATTTTCTTTAGGGACTCGTCCTTGCGGGGCCATTTCAGTATACAACAGATTATATTTTTTTATAATGTATTGAATTTGTAATGTATTAGATGTCTATTTTTTTTAAAAGATGATTTGAGAAAAAATATCAATTTTTTTAACAAAAATCAACATCCTTAATGCCTTACATGTTAGTTTCAGTATATTAACCAATGTCTAAAATGAAAATTATTATATATAATATTAGATGTCTATTTTTTTAAAAAAAGACTAGTTAAGAGAAAAAATGTCAATTTTTTAAACAAAAACCAACGTGTAAAGTTTCCACACATTTTAATTAGATGGGATAATAGAGACATCTATTTTTTTTAATCATAATCAGATGTGATAATAGAGATGTCTATTTTTTAAACATTTTATTAAAACTCAAATTATTTTGTCTAATTTTATTTATGAACAAAATTATTCTCTAATCAATATCTTTTTCTATTCTGAATCAAATAATTTCATTCACTAAGACTATAGAATATTTCAAGAATTTAATCCTATTAAATTAGACAAAATAATTTAAATTTTAAGCATTATTGAATGGACAAAATAATTCAGAAAATAATTAGCCATTGGGCAATTTATTTGTGAAAACTGTAATATATTATCTAAAAAATAAAATGGAGAAAAATAATTAAAAATAAATAAGACATGATGACAAGAAATATGAGTGTAAATGAAAATTAAGACATTGGTTCTTACTAACAAATCTACGTTGAAAGTCTTCCATTTAAAGAGAAGTTTTCATAGAACTATTTGTCACTCTGGCTCTTTTGCTAGTTTGAAATTGTAGCTCTTTCCACCTCTTTAGCGATTTGAAGGCACTCTCCCTTTCTCAATGGTTTAGACCATTTTTTATCTTGCTCTCTCTATTTTAGGTAACAACTGCTTTTCTTTTCGAATTTTATTAATGATTGATGCTATGTGGATGAGATGAATTGTGTGCTAATTATGTTTGATTGTGTACCCTAGTTGTTTTTAAATTTTTGATAGAATCGGCCTGAAGTGAAAATTTTTTGGCACTCTTCAAAAGCTTGCGATCATGATCGCTAAAGATAGTTTAAATAATTTAAGGATTTTTCAAATTAAATTCATCCAAAATTATTTGTTGACTTGTGTATTTATTAAAATTTAGATTGGATAGTCATAGATTACAGATGGATGTTTGCTAATCGGTTGAGTGAAGAATATGGAAATTGGGTTAGGGAGTTTATTATTAGATTTGCTATTAATCAATATGTTGCAAATAATAATGAGCTAATTAAGTGTCCTTGTGTTAGATGTTACGTTAAGAGAACGAAAGCTGAGGAAGTTAAAGATCATTTATTTATTCATGGCATTAATAAAGGGTATACACAATGGATATGACATTGTAAAATTGAATTGTCTAGTAGTTATCAGGGGAAGGCAAGGTACCAAAATGATGAAATTGATGTTTGTTTAGATGATCAATTGGAGGATATAGTGCATGATGTTGTTAAAGATAATTTTATTTAGTGACCACATATTCATGAAAGCTTGTTAAGTGATGCAAAAAAGCCTTTATAACCAAGTTGTTCTAAATTTACATGATTATTTGCTATTTTGAGATTGTTCAACTTGAAAGTGGGGAATGGGTGAAGTGACAAGAGTTTCACAGCTTTATTTGAGGTGTTGAAAGATATGCTTTCAAAGGGTCATGAACTTGATGGTCGTACTTATGAGGCCAAGAAAATGTTGTGCCTGATGGGTATAGAGTATAAGAAGATACATGCTTGCCCTAATGATTGTATATTGTATCAAAAGGTGTACAAAAGTTTACATGAGTGTCCAGAATGTGGGGCATCACATTACAAATCGAAGAAAAATGATGACGTGAAAAATAAAAAGGCTCCAACTAAGGTGTTATGGTGCTAAGAACTTAATGAGGCATGTGGACAAGATGATTTTTGATGACAAGCTTTGACATCCGATTGATTCCCCTCAATGGAAAACATTTGATTCATTGTTCTCTAAATTTGGTAATGAAGCAAAAAACCTTGGGCTTGGACTTTGTATAGATGGAATGGCCCTTCACAGTGACCTAAGCAGCAAACATAGCATATGGCCTGCTTTATTGGTGATTCACAATCTACCTCATTTGTTATATATGAAGCATATGTATATAATATTGTCATTGATGATTTTAGGCTCCAAACAACTAGGAAATGATATAGATGCCATTTTGGCACCGTTTATTGAAGACTTGACGATGATGTAGAATGAAGGTATGTTGATGTTTGACGTATATTGTCGAAAGTCTTTTCAATTGCATGCCTTACTCTTTTGCATAATAAATGACTTCCCAGCTTACAGAAACTTATCTAGATATAGTGTCAAAGGACATAAAGCATGCCCTATTTTTGAGAATGATACATCTTCTTGTTAACTTAAGCATGGAAAGAAGATAGTTTATCTTGGTCACCAGAGATTTCTTTCCTCATCCCACCATTGTCGTAGGCAAAGAAAGACTTTCAATAGGTTATTAGAGGAGGGAAAAGCTCCAATGCCATTAATTGGGGACCAGGCTTATGTGTGGTTGAAAAATATTGATGTCATTTTTCACAAACCCTATACGCCAACTAGTGATAAGACTTCATGGAAAAAAAGAGGTTCATATTATTTGATATTCCATATTGGCAAATCTTGTTTGTGAGACATAATCTTGATGTGATGCATAGTGATAGTCTCATTGGAACACTTTTGAACATACCAGGTAAAACCAAGGATTGATGAAAGCCAAACTAGACTTGGTTGAAATGGTAATACAAAAGGACTTAGCACCAGATAAGAAGGGTCAACGTATGTATTTGCCTTTAGTTTTTCATACTATGTCTAGAAAGGAGAAATCAAGTTTCTATACTGTCTACATGGTGTTAAGGTGCCATAAGGGTATTCTTTAAACATTAGAAGCCTTGTTTCATTGAAAGATTTGAAAGTAGCCAATTTGAAGTCTCATGATTGCTATGCTTTGATGCAACAACTATTACCAGTGACTCTCTAATCAATATTGCCTAAACATGTGAAACATGCCATTACTAGACTTTGTTTTTTCTTCAATGTAATATGTAACAAAGCTATTGACTTTGAGAAATTGGATGACTTGCAAAAGGAAGCTATTGTTACACTATGTTAACTCGAGATATATTTTCCACCTTCCTTTTTGGACATCATGGTACATCTGGTTTTTCATTTTGTGGGAGGGATAAAACTTTGTGGATTAGTTTATTTGTGATGGACGTACCTATTTGAGTGATATATGAAAATCCTAAAAAGGTATGTGAGGAATCAATAGTGGCCTGAAGGATGTATTGTTGAAGGCTACATAGCTAAAGAGGTTGTTAAGTTTTGAAGTGAATACTTTTCAAGTGTAGAAGCTACTGGAGTTCCTAAGTCTTGTCATGATAGTAGAATTGTAGGTAATGGTATGCTAGGGATCCAAGTGATGAGCATCAGTCATTAAATGTGGTTATAAGTACACCTTTATGACATGTATAATAGTGAAAAAGTGAAGCCTTTCTTGGACTAGCATATGACCCTTACAAGAGAGCAAAATTATAGAAAGAATAAACATTGGTACAAACTGAACACAACCACTCTTTCATCACTTTGTTCCAAAATTGAGTTCATTTTTGGTTGGCATAAACATCGAATGTTGTTTTTGAAACCACAAGATAGTCAATCCACAGGTCTTACATGAAGGTCTAATGTTATTGAGGATATGACATCAATGGCATTCTTTCAACATAAAGGGACAGAATGATAGAAGCATTGTGTAAAATAGTGGGGTTACTTTGGTGGCTCAATCAATGCATGCTTCTGGTTCCAAAGATAAAAACCTTGCATCTACAAATGTGTCATATTACAGGGTTATTGAAGACATATAGGAGCTTAACACATCAAATTCAAGGTACCTGTGTTTCATGTTTGTGGATCATAATAGGGAGGGTCATAAAGGGAACCATTCATAATGGCCACCCAAGCAAAATAGGTTTTTTATATCACAAACCCAACTGATAAAAAATGGTCTATAGTTCTTCAAAGGAAGAGACAAATTGTTAGTGATAGGGTTGAGGAACACATAAGTAATGATATTAAGAAGACCCCTCCTTTTTTTGAAAGACTACCTCCAGTGAATGATGAAAGCAACTTGGATTATTTTTATGTGCGAAATGATCATAGTGAAAGGATATGGGGTAAAAATCCCCCAAGAGAAAAACAAATTAGAAAAAATTAAAGGCAATTAATTGTGTTTATTGTATATGTAGGCAATTATATAATTTTTAGTTTAGATGCTTATATTTGATATATTATGTGTTTATTATATACTTAGGCAACTAACTATATAATTTCTTGTTTAGATGCTTATACTTGATTATGTGTTTATTAAAATTAACATAACTTGATAATAAAATTATTTAATTTCAGTTGAGCAAAAATGTCTTAGGAATGAATTCAGTAATTTGGTAATAAGATACAATCTGTATAGCCTTTTGAATGGTTTGCTCTTAGGTATAAATGCTACAACTAGCTCCATATAAATTTAATTTAGTTGCTTATATGAAATACATATATCATTTAACTAATTTCATAAAAAATAAAATTTTGTATTTCATATAAGTTGACTCTCATAAATTGTATGTATAAAAATGTAGCTTGGACTTAATGTAATGGACACAGCAACACTTGAAATATTTTTTATCTAAAGCTCTCACCAATAGCAGAAATTGCATTACAAGAGAAAGCTTAATTAAAGGAGAAGTATAATTAAGGGAATTTACTTAGAAAGAAAGTAAATAATTATTATGTATAGACTTATTATTAATTTGATATGTTTTGATTTTAATTTAGTTTTGCAATGTCTTGAATTTCTTATTGATGTAATAAAATATTTGAAGTTGTTGAAATTGGGATTATGTTAGGTGATTATAGATTTTGGTTCAATAGTGGTTTCTACAAAAATGTAAATAATAAGAGGTATCTGTAAAAATGTTGTTAGCTAGTAGCAGGTTTTTTTAAAGGAAAAGACATTGTTTTCTATACAAAATGATGTTTTTTTTTCACTAACAATGTTGATTTTTATAAATAGTTGATGTTGTTAGCAGCCAAGAAAAAACGTCGATTATTTTATAAAACCAACATCTTTAGAGGTTAAGAAAAGATGTCATTCTTATGGTAGAAATCAACATTTTTAGTGAAAAAAAAAGACATTGATTATTTATAAAAAAACTAATCTGTAAATTTTTTTTCTAAATTAAAAATTGATGTAATTTCTTGTTTTACATATTAGTTTAAAAATTGATATTAATTGTTCTAATCTACAATGTCGTTTAGATAGACGTCAATTTTTAAATCGACGTGACATATGTAAAATATTTGACGTGTAAATGTGTAGTAGTTAATTTTCCTTCCCTTTCATGTAACTTAAACCAACGCAAAAACTGAATACTCAAATTCAAATGGCTGAGAATCAAATTTCAAGCGAACAAGAACAAGCTTCAATCAAGTAGCCACCTTATTATTCCTATTTTCTATGTTAAGGGATGTTTTCTATAAAATAATTGTGGTAGAGCCACAAAAACACAAAGCTCGGTGGGTATTAAAATAAAATATTAAATAATTAAAAATTATATCATATTATTATAATTAATATATTTTTAAATTATAATATTATAATTTTAATTAAATTATATTTTATAAGAGTTTGGAAAGAATAAATCACACATGATTAATTAATCCTAATTCATTTAATTTTGAATGAAGTTAATAATTTTTTTCACAATTATAAAAATAACTAAATTCAATTAAAAATAATAAAGTCTTGTAACTTAAGACTAGTTTTAGATTTTAATATAACCTGTTTCAATATTTGTTGACGGTGGATTTTAGTTCTGCCAGAATCCAGTCAATTGAAAAGGTTATTCTGGGACTCAAACTGCAATCTGGTTACTAACATAGTAGATGAACAAAGAAAGGCAAGAAGAAGAAGAACAACAACTGAAAACGCAGAGTTTTAATGTGGTTCGGCCAAATCCGGATAGTATCAGACCCTACATCCATGGTAGCATTTTATATATTTGAGGACAATTTTATAGAGTTTCGGTATCTCCACCTAGTGTCCTTTACAGTGGTCTCCTCACTCCTATTTATAGAGGCTGGGAGGTTACAAGTATAATTTTATATGTTGTAAATACATTACATCAAGCATTAAATATACAAGACAATATAAACTTCTGTAGTCCGGCTCTTGTAGATTACTTTCTGTGAGTGGGCCCCTTTTTGTTTACTGAAGTTGTGAGCTGACGTAAGCTTGTCTGGTGCTCTATGTTGCTGAGCTCTGGATGAAGTGCCTCACTTTGTAGATTGTGTTTGGCTTGGGGTCGTTGTTGCCTTCGACTAGTGGTGACGAACTCTGTGAACTCACCTTTGGCGATAAGCAATCACGTATTGCGGGATGCAAGCTGGATCTTGCTACTTAGCGAGCTAGGATTCTCCCTTGTTTTACTACTTACGTAGATAGCTGCTTGACAAGTTAGGCTCTTGTCCCTTGGACTTAAATTGCTACGGGACCTTCTCTAGCCCATTTTATGATACTGGATTTTGCCCATAACATATGCCCCCAAACTCTCAGTTTGTTTCACGGACTAGGAGTTGAAATTTCACTGTACAGTCAAAATCTTTACCTACAGTTTCTGCCATTGTCATTTTAGACTGAAATCTTTCACTTCATCTGTTCTAGGCCATGCCTTTTTCCTATGCATAGTTCCCAATTGCTAGCACAACAGTTTCATTTCTTCTTGAACCATTTGATCAGGAGCAGTCAGATATCCTCTGGATTTTTCAGGAGACTAGGTTGGTCTATTTAAAGCCTAATGGCCTTCCTCTTTCCTTATCGAAGAGCTCGATGGGTGCCTTAACTAAGCCTCCCATGCTTTGAGTGGTTTGGCTTCCGGCAAAGTACTTTGAGGTGTGCATAGCCCACTGCCAGAGATCAAGAGGCATGAATATCCTACTGCATGTGACTTCTATGGATAGCTCTTTTTGCTGGTTATGAAGGAGTCTTATGCTAAACCATGGTTACTTCCTCATGGTTTCATCATGAGACACATCTCTCCCAGGTGCATCCTCAGGAGCTTTTCAAATTCTCATTCCTAGGGGTGAGGCTGAGGAGGAGCTTTTAGCTAAGGAGACTACTTGAAAATTAGGGATTCAGCAAGCCGCTCAATCTTCTTGTTAAATGAGATTCAGCTTCCGGAGGCTAGTCTCCTTTTCCTGGAAGTGGTAGCCATAGGCCTTGTATTTCGATGTAGTTTGAACCTTATGATGTAAACCCACCTCGTCAAGGTTTCTTAATGAATGAACTCTTTGTGAGTGTTGAATGCTCTACCCATATAATCAGTTGTACCAACCCTTGTAAATCGGAATTGAGTGGAATACTCGAATGGCCAATCGGCCACACTTCAATCTTGAGAATAGATTCAGGTATCGGTGAGCTATGAGTGAAAAACATTCAAGTAGGTCGTATGAGAGCTATAGACCAAGCCGCTCAAGGGCTGTTCTTTGCAAATCACATGCAGCATACCACTGCCTTTGTGGATGGCAGGAATTTTGATTTTTTTCAATGACTTCTTTACCAAAATGAATAAGTTTATTTTTAATGCCTCTATGCCTTAGTGAACATATAGCTCCACTAGGGTTGAGTTTATTTTGAGCATCTCCATGCCTCAACTGGACCGAAGGTCACAATTGGATAATGAGTTTCTAGGATCAGCTCTGGCACCTCAACTTGAAAGCTGCCAATTGTTCTGGGATAAGCCCTGGTGCCTTAGCTCAAAAATTGGTAGTTGTTCCAGGATGAGCCCCAACGCCTCAACTCAAAAGCTGGTAATTGTTCCAGGATGAGCCCCGATGCCTCAGCTTAAAAGCTAGCAATTATTTCGAGATGAGCCCCAACACCTCAGCTCGAGAGCTGGCAATTATGTAAGGTTGCATGAGAGCTGCGCCTTGGACACTTTTGTAGCTCAATGAGTAGTTGATCCTGCTGGCATCAAGGATGATTTGCTTTCATTGTAATATTCAGCTAAGACTCTCACTCAAAAATCAATACAAAAAGTCAGAGTACTTCCATTAGCTTTTCAAAAATACATCATAAAATGGCTCTTATTGTATGGGCTTCTTCTCGCCCAGGGTCCCGCTGGGAATGTTCAGATCACTAGCTTGAAGGTTGCACCACATACTCTCTTAAATGGCCTCTCTTGATCAAGTCTTCAATGGAATCTTCGAGTTCTTAACAATTCGAGGTGCTGTGCCTGATCTCATTATGATAGGCACAGATCTCTTGCTTGTTTCTCTGCCTATAAGGGACCTGTATGGGAGTGGGTCTCTTGAAGTCCTCCCTTTCTCTTTCTGTAGTGAAAATCCTATCTTAGGAGTCTAATAGGATGCTGTATTGCTCATGGTGAATTAGAGGCTAAGGTCACTCACTTTTGGGCCTATGGGACTTCTTCGCAGTTCGTACATCAGAGTGGTCACCTTCATCCACATTTCCCCTCTTCTTATTATGGGTGAAACCATCCTGTTCGTCCTTCTAATCAGGCTTTCTTGGGTTGAAGGTTTCTTCCTACTTAACTTGCTTAGTAACTCATTCATAAAATCTGGTATCTTTTACTAAGGACTTATACAGGCTTTTGTACAGCTTTCCATCTTTGCGAAGTCTTGTAGAGAGTGTTGCCAGCATGGTTTCTTTAGATAGATTCTCTACTGAATTGGCTTCGAGTCTAAACCTAGTAATGTAATCCTTTAGCAACTCATGCTTATGCTAAAAGATCATCATGAGGTGGCAAGGGGCATGAACTACCTCTTTAATGCTTGATATTGGCTGATGAATTTCTGTTGACACTCTTCCCAACTACATACTGAGCAAGCTGGAAGGCTTCTAAACCAGGTCTGAGGTACATCTCCTAATGTAGCAGAGAAAACCTGACATTTAACTAGAGGATTGACCATTTGCAAATCCATCTGAACATTGAATGCGTCCAAGTGATTGTAAAGGCCAGTGTTCCCATTGTATAGAGGAATTGCTAGAACTTTGAGCTTCAGAGGGAGGGGCTGAGTTTTAATCTCTTTGGAGAATGGCAAACTGTCCTCAAAGCGAGCTCAATCATTCAAAGCTCGGAGACATTCTTCCAACCGGTTCATTTTTTAATACAGTTCTTCCAACAATGGGTCCCGTACCCCAGACTATTGGCTAGAGGATTGCTGGACCCTTTGACCTTTATGGTCACAAGAGTCGTGACTTGGAGATTGTTCTTACGAATGATGAGCTGGGGAATTCTCTCGATTGGCCCTACTCGAACATTCAGCTTGCTACTGATGAACATTCCTGGGTGTCATGATCTCAGTCTACCTTTGCACACCCTGTACTTGCACCTGTGCTAGCATTATGACTGCTCTAATTAGCTCTCCCATCATATTCTCTAGTCTTGGAGCCAGGTTTGCATTCCATTGGTGCTATTGGCAATGGCAACAGGTTGAAAAGAACTAGACGAGGGCAAGCCAAAGGTAACACCTACGATAGGGGTAGTAGAAGAGTTCGTTGTGGAGACATGACCTTCTAGAAGATTAATTGTCACAACCCACCTAGGGGGTCCATGACCGACGTAGAAGGTCACCCGTAGGAAACCTCCTACAAGCTTAACTATGCATATTGTTCCATATCTACACTACTATTTCCACCAAAAATCCGGCAGAGTTTCCCTTGTAATCTGGATGCCTAGGCTTAAGGCCTTAATACACAATAAGGGTCACACGCCCATCAGAACCTGTATAAGAAATAAACAAATATACAGTGGCCCAGACTGGACATCAATAACCTACTGGGCATCTAGAACTCAATCACAAACATAGTACAATAAATGTTTCTATTCATAGCTAAATCACAAGATCAATTTATACAATGCATCCATAAATAATATGAGCTATATATACAATGATAAGTTAAATACATGGTGGCCCAAACTAAACATTTATTCTACTAGCTATCCAGAGCACAAATACTACAACCCATAGTATTATTTTACCTTTCACTATTTTTACATGTTTATTGTTTTATACCTTTTTCATAAATATGGTATTTACATGTCAAATAGTTTAAGACATATTTCTTTTCTTTAAGGGAGTGTTAATTGGATCCAGATAATTCCCATAGGTAACCAGAATCGATCAGATTGCCCCTATACCATCCACAACACCATTCAGATATCATTTTATTACACCCTCCCCCTTATTGCTCCAATAGACATTGGGTGGTCACAAATGCACCTAAGGGTTTCCTATGAATAACCAGTGGTTCTGGACCCAGGGAAATCCAACAGGGCACCAAGACAGATCTTCATGTCCAACCAAATAGCACCAGTTCAGATTGCCCCCTTATTGCTCCTACAGAACAGATATACATAGGTGCACTTGCGGGTTGCCAAGGAATTATCAATGGATTCTCAATAAAATTAATTATGTCAAATTCATTATATAACAGATATTAACACCTGAATTCCATGAAAATTCCTATTGGTAATCATGGTATCATCAATATTTTCCTTTCTACTTATTATTCGTATTGGATACTCATGTTTAACTATTACATTTCTCATACTACCAAACAGGCTAATACCTCCCCTTGGGCTTTTATCGCCATTCAGACGATTTTTTTTCTATATTTTCCAGCCACATGGGCTAATTTCCTTATTTCCCAACCCTACAAGCTGTTTGCCAATGTTACCAGATTACCAATAAGCCTCCATCGAGTCCAAGAATCTCACATTGAATTATTTTCATTAATTTTCAAAATAAGACAACATGAAAGTATATATTTTAAATATACAATACCTCAGAATAAATCATCAATGGTATTTCCAGATACTGAAATTACTACTTTATTATT
>JANHAO010005774.1:0-22192 GCA_026873985.1 Saraca asoca | reverse complement strand
TTGTTACATGCTATAGGTTCGCCTACAGATCTGGCATTTATTGTGTTGTTGAATTTCTTCTTGAGATTACGAAATTCTTTCAATTCACCCATTTATTATTTCATATTTTTGAAGTAGATTTTTTTTTATTTAACTTAGAAATTACTAATATTGAGTTGTTACTTTATAGGTTTGAAGTAGAAACTTGACAAGATTTTGATTTTGATAACTATTGTTAACTGTTTAGATCTTCTAATTGTTGCTATTGGTTTAAATCTCCC
Organism: Saraca asoca; assembly: GCA_026873985.1. NCBI lineage: Eukaryota > Viridiplantae > Streptophyta > Magnoliopsida > Fabales > Fabaceae > Saraca > Saraca asoca. The sequence continues at coordinate 21,932 of JANHAO010005774.1, read as the reverse complement.
AATGCTATTAGATGAGATGGATTCAAGCTACTATTATATATTACTACTATTACTAATTTCCTTTCCAATAGAATGAGATAAATCATCCCAAGGAGTCAAATCTATAATTAAATAAGTCTTAGCCAAATCTTAACAAGAAAGGGATGATGAGAGTGTTGGTCTTTTTTAGTTTGGATTCTTGATGAATTTTGGTAAAAGTCTTGAATTTTCTTTTGAATTTTTCAAGAGAAAATTATTAGAATTTATTTAAAGAAAATAATTACTTGTATATTGAAAGCTAGAATCAATTCTTATCACCTTTTCAGATTAATTCAAATTACAAGACTATTTATCAAACAAAATATGTACAAGTAAAAATTAAACCGGTAAAGTAAAGAACATCAAAATTTTTAAAGTGGTTTCACTTTAATTGAAACTGCAATTGAAGTGTACATCCACTCCAACTGAATCCTCAATCAGATGGTCTTTTTTATTACTAGAGACACAAGATTTTACTGGGCTCTTAAGAACCAATTCACACAAGAATTTATCAGGCTCTTGGAAATCAGTTTAGATACAAAAAATCATTACATCTTCTAACAACAATGATCAACCTCATGATTCAAGAAGATGCAAAGGGAAGATCAACCTTTTTGTTTATATATTAGATTTCTAAACCCTAGAAATCTAAAATAGAAACAAAGTTTCAAGATAGAAAATATAGTTACTTGAATTGAGATGTGGATCTCAATTATCTAGTGTGTTTACTCCTTCAATTTGATCTAAGAATCATTCAATTTGATGAAAGTAGATGAGGTAGAGATAGATTAGCTTATAGCTCTATTTTCTCTTTATTTTTTGCACTTGAAAATTATAGAAGTTATGTTTGAAATGAGCTTAGATAGTATTTATAGTGTGGCAACTAACATTTAAAAAAAAACTAACTTTTAAACTATGAATTGATTCAAGAATCAATTCAGAGTGGTTACTAACTTATGAATTAATTCATAAATGGATTTATCTATGAATATTATTAAGAATTTCATGACTGAATCAAAATGTGAATCGATTCATAATATCATGTAAAAAGGTATGAATCAATTACCTAATCGATTAAGAAAATTTTCTAACCTTCGGTAAAAACATTTTTCAAATCAATTCTTCATGAATTGATTCATGTTCATTTCACAAGATTTTTAGTATGAATCGATTCATGTTCACTTCACAAGATTTTTGGTATGAATCAATTCGTGAATCGATTCACACAGTGAAAACAATTTTTATAAAACTTGTAATTGTGAAAGAGTATTTGAAAACTTTGTTAGAAAACTTTTTGGTTTTAACTCATTTCAAGTGATTTATTTCTACTTCAACTTAATTGATTTAAGAAAATTATTTGGATTATATATGAATTAGATCACACTTACAAAAGATCCTAATTAAAACAATAAAATTGCTATATCTAATGGTAGATCTCTTGAATAACATTAGGTTAACTTTGATCCTGTAATCAAATAACAGACATTAAACATATGGTCAGATTATGATATTGATGAAAATTATTTTTCGATGTTAAAACTAAAGAAAGTATGATAGCAATACTAACAACTCTCCTGGCAAGGCTAACAGAGAGTCTTATAAGAGTAATAAAACTAAGTCAATATCTTTATATATTTTTTTTAATTTTATCAAGTGTTTTACATATGAAATCTTTTTAATGTTCAAAATTATTTTTTGTAGCTTACCATTCGTAGGGAGCATGAAATATGACAAGCTGTAAAATGTACATGGTTATAAAGTAAGTTTAAAAGATAATAAGAACAATTTAAATTTAGTAAAAATGCTAATTTTATTGTATCGTGATCTTATTATATAGATACATGCATGGAGACATAAAATTTTTAAATTAGCATTTGTATAGAATAATTATTGGGTAATTGGACAAATGTGAAATCAAATATTACTTTTAAATGACTGAACTAATTTAAACGAATTCATAGATTTATTATATATTGTTACAAAAAAGATCTAATATCATTTATCTATATTTTTGCATTATCAATTACAAGAAAACGATATTAAAAATTTGATTCTTTACTCGTTGATTTGTTATATGTTACTATAAGAATATTACTAATTTATTTTGTATTTTTCAATTATAAAAAATAATATTAAAGTAATCTATTTATATATCTATTACTGAAAATGTTCTACCTCAAGATAAAATCAAATTTATCTTCAAAATCATATTAGTAAATAGTTCCGACTTCTCCAACTAAAAGTAAATTTAAATTTAAAATCTCAAGAAGTATCAATTTAAAATTTTTGATTTAAAATTATAATTTAGCAATAGATATATAAATAGATAATTTTAAAATTATTTTCTAGTAATTGAAAAAGTAAAAAAAATTAGTAATGACATTAGATTCTTATAAACACCATATAACAAATCAATGGTAAAGAATTAAATTTTTAATATTGTTTTCTTGTAATTGATAATACATAAAAATAAATAATGATATCACAAGACAACTACATGAACCCTCTTTTACTATGACTAGTAACTTATGGCTCGTCCTGACCCTTAGACATACATAACTTGGGCATGAAAAACACATAAGTTCCAAAATATAATGTATTAGGAGTAATAGCATGTTCTATCATGTATGCAAATATCCTTGAATTTTCTTAAGGGGTGGGGACAATTTGTAACACCCTTGGTCAATTTAAGTCAATTACTATAGTACAAAGAGTTAGATGAGTACATAGATTAGCCATTAGATATGACCACTAGACTAAGCGACTACTTTTAGGGAGTTAGTTGATCAGCTTAGGTGGTTGATGGATCACTTAAGAATTGATCAATCAATTGGTCCTGAGTATCCAAAACTCCAGGTTGCCTCGAATGTGGAATGAAATCATACTTTCGGCTAGAAATTGTTTGATAGTGAAAAACACATCTAGTAACAACTTATTTTGTGCACACTGACCAAGGATTGAATCATAAGTAAATTTCTCATCTGAGAGTTGAATTTGCCATGAATTTTATACTTAGGTTGAAATTATTATGTGATTTATTTCCTGTAAGCTTCAAATTTCCCATCATTAGATCCTAATACTAGGTATGTAAACCATTTGGTTGGGTTTTTTAAGAAGAACACTATCCTCCTAAGTTGAGTGGAGGTTTTCACTTATAACTAGACCCTTTTTTTTTTTTTTTTATAAAAATGACTATTAATAATATAATTTGTAAATTAGTCCAAACATCTATATTATTTGTGAAATGTATGAAATTGATAGCTACCTATATGTCTTTATTTGAATAGTATTTTTGTTGAGTTGTTGATGAAATAATAAATTGGTTTGTGATGAATGAGGAACTCTCTTGATGTATAAATTAGAATATAAATGCCAATTGAATTGTAGTACTTAATTAGGATTAGGACTTGTGCACAAACTTGAAGTTAGGGTTAATTAGACAATTGATTGGAATATGGACAAACATGACTTAACATGTATGACAAAATAAAAATATGTTTAACTCAACTATATAGATTAGAATATGACTATACATAACTTGGTTAGAGATAAGACTAGGTTTGCTTAAGAAATATAAATTGATCGACTTATGATTGTGAACTTGTCTACTTTGGGGTTAAGAATAGTTAGGTATACCTAGAGGGGATTATGTCATATGGAGTTTAGAGGGATGTTTATAAGAGACATGTGGGTCTATAATATGATCTTTTTTGTGTGGCCACCAATATGGTGGTAAGGCCATAAAATCTTGTGATTCTTAACTTGAAAGAGTTAGAGTGTGTGTGTGTGCGCGCGCACGCATGACATTCACATATGTATATATGATACACATGAATGAATGTATAAGTGAAATGTTATGTTTGAAATGTATCTAGACGATTATAATCAAACATGTTATGAATAACTAGGTATGCCTTATTAAGTATGATTATGAATTATAATGTTTGCAAATAATCTTTCCATGATTGACATGAATACGTTATGCTGTTGTATAATATGTAACCCTAGATGTTGAATAAATTAGAGAGCTATGTATGCATGAGACAAACTAGTGTATATTATAGGTATGTTAAACTAACATGTACAGTAAATTCTAAACTTGATGTTGAGACTGGATGTTTATTGTTATATGTATGTATTTATACCATTTGTATGACCTAAACTTTTTCCACCCAAAGGTTAAGGGTAGAAATCTTTCTTATTGAATGGTTGTACTCACTCATCTTTTTATATATTATAGATTTATATGCTTCAACCACTTTCCTAGAGGTAAATGTCTTCAGTAAGTAAACCTTCCTATTTTCACAATATTTTGTTGCTCAAACAAGTTGACCCACTATCTATTTCTGATCTTAGTTTTTTTTTCCTACTTCAGTTTGTTGTCATTATTTTAAGGAAGTGCTAATTTTAATATTTTCTTTAGATTTAAAACTTAAAACAATGCACACACTTTTTTTTATAATATTAGATATTTTAATGATCCTTAAGGACTTGTTTGAAAATTTGTTTAAATGTTTTAATTATTTAAGTAAGCTTAGGATTTTTAGGTCATCACTAGAGAGACTTGAGCTAGTCATGGTTCCCTAAAAATTAGGGGTTTGACCCCTAATTTGACCATTGATATGTTTTTACTTGAAGTTAGGAATATAACCTAAGAAAACCATGATTAATAACTTGTGATGCTTAGTTTGAAAGGAATAAAACTATGCACTTTACGTGTAGAGCTATTTGCATAGTGTTCTCATTCGGAAGTTTGACAAACTTCCCAAATTATCTAAAGAGATGTATGATCAATTGTGAGTGAAATAAGGTGAAATGTGTGCTATTAGGCTTTGCACCTAAACCTAGTTTAATGTGTGATAAAGCTAATAGATTTCATAGCTAGTTACCTTTAGATAATTGTTTCCATAATTTGAGAGTTGTAAGTAACTAATCATGATCTCATAAATGATTCTAACTATAATTAGTTATTTTTTATCACAGTCCACTTGGAGACTAGTGAAATTTGTTTTTCACTATGCTACAACGAGCAATGTAAAGGATATTGACCTCAATGTTGGAACTTGTAAAAGGGAATAATTTAGGACCTTAAGTTGGATAGGCATCTAAGCATCATAAGAGGCAAGCACGCCTTGGCAAAAAAAAAAAAAAACTGAAATGCTTTAATTATGATGAAAAGGTTATTTTGCATAGAATTGTCCTAAGTATAGAAAGGTTTGTCCTTCATTACCCTTATTATTATATAGTTTCAGCATATTCACATGGGTTTGTGGCTTACTCTCTCATTGGTTGGATTGTTGAACCGTGAGCAACAAATTGTGTAGGATTTGTAAATTGTCATTGAGCCAGTGGCCAAACACTTTGTGACATTGGAAAAAGATCATGAATAAAGGTCATCAATGTTGGAAATAGGGGTGTAGTTGGAGAAAAATTGCTTGGGCAAGGGTTGAAATACAATTTGTTAAGAATCTTTATGGAAATCTTTTAATTTTTTTAAAGGAAGTATGTATATTTTAAAAAAGTGGAAAATCATATGAAAAATTTTGTAATTTTTCAAAAAATTTGGGGTAGCTTTAGCCATCCTAAAACATTAAAAGGCTTTGCTTCTAGTTAGGACCTAAAAGCTTGATATTCATGGTGGTCGTACACTAAGCTTGTATCATATACTTTATGCATCCAATTTTTAGTGTAATCTATTTTTTATAGCTTTGATAATACATAGATGTTTCAAGAATAAACAATTTGTTTGTTTATCTTGATAACATTCTATGGCTATGGTGTCTTGTAATATGATTTAATCATATTAAATATGAATTCAAGTTTAGACAAATTCCCTTTGTATTGCATCTTCTTTTTTCATTGTTATTTAATTTAAATATGTTATATAACATGTTAGATTAGGACATAGTGAAAAAAATAAAAATGCCCATGTTGGTAAGAGAAGAGCTATTGGACTCAATTGTCAAGATGAAACTTCCAACATGTGAGCCATGTCTTGTTGGAAAAATAAGTAGTCCATATTGACAGAAAAGAGATATTGGGCTCTCTTGTGAAAAAAAAAAAAATCCAATGTATAAGCCATGTCTTGCTAAAAAGCAAGTAAAAGGCCTTTTTGGAAAGTCTAAGAGAGCTTTATATCCTCTAAAATTGATTCATTCAGAAGTGTATCAAACAATATATATTACTGATTTAGACAATTTGAACACCTTGGAACAAAGTGCAATTGGGAAATAGGTCTTGTGACTCCTCTAAGTCACTTTGTAACAACTAGAAATAATTTAATAACCTCAAATTGATTCAAATTGTCTCAAACATTTGTCTGCAACCACTATGTCTAAAAGTCTAGTTAACTTCAAAAGGAGTCTTGAATCTCATTTTACCTGGATTTCATTAGGTTTTTAGGTTTTTTAAAAGAGTTTTTTTTTCATTCTTGGTAGATGCAGACTAAAGCCTACCCTTGTGCCTATGATATCAGTATGCACGTATACTTTGAGACATGAATTTTCATGTGCTATGCAAGATAAACAATGCTTAGAATCACTTAGGCATATAGTTTTAATGCCATAACCAATCTCTTACTACATATAAGAATAAGGCAATCAATTTCATGATGTGACCTAGGATTCAATTATGTATACAATCTCATGCATACAAGTAAAAAAGATAAAGCCACTGCTTTTATGAGAAAAGGAGACGAAGGAAGCAATCAATTTCATTCATTTTGAAAATCTAATATGTAATCAATCTCTTGCATAACATAGAGAAATGGGGATTCAATTCTATGTGAACAGTGTAGAAAAGATGCAAGTTATTTGATGCAAATTAAGATTTCTTGAGTAATAAATTTCACACAGAAGGGCTAAATGATATGTAATCCATCTCACACAAATTATCTAGTGGACCCAAGACTTAGAGATCATTGGGGCACTAAACTATATAATTAAAAAAAAGTGATATTGTGTTATTATAATTAGTATATAATATATGTCAAATTTTTAGTATTGTAATTTAAAAAATACTTACATTTTACAATTGTCTCTTATGCGATTTTATATTATCTATTGTGTTAAATATATCTTTCTTAGTGTATGTAATAAGATATAATTCCTCCATACATCTCCCATTCAATTACATAATCAATTTTTCACAATTTTTGTTGTAGAAACTATTCTTTCCACTTTTGTTGTAGCCATAGGTAAAATTAAGGTTGATCAATCATTAAGGCTTTTTTATGTTTATTTGGAAAGAATGGAAACCCACATAATTAATCTTAATCAATTCTATTATTATTAATGAATTTATTATGTTATTTTAATAATTTTTAATGATTATAATATGATACAAGGATTAAAAAAGATACAACCAAATCCAATAAATATGGTGAAGTTTCATGGCTTATGGCTAATTTTGAACTTTAATCTAATAGTTAAAAAAATATTAATGTATGTTTCAATTAAAATTTGAAACTCAATGAAGATATTTTAGATGAGACACATAATAGTACATGCAATTTTATGAAAGTCAATAAGGGCATATACACCCTAAAATATAAGTAGACCCACCATTACAAATTATATAATTAAGATGTAATCTATCTCATGCATAGGAGTAGATGAAAATAGTAATTGTTGATGGTCAGTATTAGCCTTGCCAGCGAGCGAGATATTGTTCGCTTTGACCGATCTCGTGGTCGCACGATTTTGTCCTTCGGGGAGATCTCATTCCCCAAAAGGCATCTCATCGTTTAGGCTTGGCATGCCCCTGCCTTATAAGGCATGAGGACACCCGACTTCTCATCGATGTGGGACTTTAAACCCCCTCCTCTTTTTACTGTCAACATAAGCCCCCCAAGTCGGGTGGGCTCATGCGTAGCGAGGTATGGGGGTCCCCAACGGAGTCACCAAATGTTGATGGTCGATATCAGCCTTGCCCACGAGTGAGGTATTGTCCGCTTTGACCGATCACGTGGTCACACGATTTTATCCTTCGGGGAGATCTCGTTCCCTAAAAGGCACCTCGTCGTTTAGACTTGGCATGCCCCCGCCTTATAAGGTATGAGGATACCTGACTTCTCATCGATGTGGGACTTTAAACCCCCTCCTCTTTTTACTATCAACAGTAATCAATTTCATGAACATAAGAGGTGATTTATTGTAAAGTGCTAACCTAATATTCTTAATTAGCTTGGAATCCCTAATTCTAATTTGGTATTTTTATTCGCTTCAAAAACACATTAACAATAACTTGTATACTTTAGGGGAAGGTTTTTTTTTTTTTCAACAAGAATTGGTGCATGCTTCTGGTCAATTTAATATGTTTATATGCTAAATGATAATATTATCATTTTATTTTTCTTTACATATTTATCTACTTATACATTTCTGACTATGGCATTATACCTCTAAAATATCCATGATGTATCCCATCTCTAGTTGAGAAGGGATAGTGTATGGCTAACTAGTAATAAAAATCCTAACTACACCAATGAACTCTCCAATCTCACATGTAAGACTGTTCGCTTCACTTTGGTTTCCATGACAATAGATATAGAGTGGTTGTTCCTACAGTTATAACAGTGAGGGGTGAGTCAACCACCAACTCAGTGAGGAAAAATTGTTAAACCTATAGTGAGTTTACACACAAGATGCATACACTTATACCAATACATATATATAGCATTTCACACCTTATGGAGAACCATAATTATCCAAAAATTATAAAAAATCTATAGTTATATCACCACTAGAATCATTTATTAGATAAACAAAATAAAGTCATCAGGCTATCATACACAAAATCATACAATCAATACTCATAGAGATGTAAGCCACTTTCATGCTGTGATTTAATAAGTCCAAATAAATAAATTGTACTTAAAATAACGGTTGTAAATAAAAGATTACCTGACTATCTAAGCTATACAAATATGCAAATGTATGTCATGACGTGCATGTGGTGCAATTCTTCTTTGTACCTCCCATCCACCCTTATCCCTCCCGAATCCAAACTTATTCCTCCATTTTATATATGATCCACCCACCAAAATAATCTTGGGGCGATAAGCCACATATGGGCTGGTATGTGCGATTTTCACATCTTATGCTTTTCTATGATCAATGAATGCAAAAAAAAAAAAAAAATGCACAACATGTATATTTTCTCATTTCATAGTAATCTCACCCTACTAGGCTTTTTTACAATATACTTGTCTCACTGGGAATTTTCACAGCAATTCATGATGTGATCTCCCTTGAAGATGCTCATGGATCTATCTCCTATCTAGCAATTTAGCACCTAAAATTAAAAGAAAAAGAAGGATATTCATGCCACACTATAGAAAAGTAGAAGGAAAGTGATAAGTGATGAAAATTTGATGCCATAAAAAGGAAACTCTTTGATAAATCTTCAAGTTCTAGTAGGAACCCTAGAAAAGCACTTGCTCAAAGATGAACATTTTTCAATTATCAATTTGTCAAATCTGAATGGTGAAGGAAACAAGCCTCCCTTCTTAGCATTTAGGCTCAATTATGGGCTAGGTTACAAGTCCTAAACAAGCCTAACTAAACACCTAAACAAATAACCAAATAAACAAGCTAATTAGGTCTAAGACAAGGTTAATTACTCAGCCAAAACAAGGTTGCCTGAAACCTAAGCTAGAGTTGGCTGAAACATAAAGGCTATCACATAGCCCACAAACCTTACAAACCCAAGTCTTAATTCACCCCAAAAAATAAAGGAAATAAATGAGGCCAATAGCCTCCAAACAAAGCCATAATAAAGTCAAAGACAGCCCAAGTCATAATACAAAATAATAGCCCAAAAATATATACAAAAATAATACATAAGTGATGATTTTGATTGCCCAATTCTAGTTGGTTACAAGGCTTCTGAAATGGCTATTATTTAGCCTTTCAAGTGGTTAGCTAGCCTCTAAGCAAATGATCTTCGAACCTCCAAGCTCAAGCTCCTTCTGTGTACTCCAAAATGCATGGCAAAGTCCTTGGATTGCTTCTTCCATCTTCTTGGCCCTTGTCCTTGTCATGGGTCCACTTGGCACTTGCAAAGCTTTTTAATGATCTTTGGGTTGGTCTTACATGTTCTCATCATTCCCCCACCTTAAAAGGATTTAATCTCAAATTAAAACCTACATCAAAAGGAGAAAGGTCAACAACATTAAATGTAACACTAATATTAAAGTTACCCAGAAGATCCAATTTATTGCCATTGCCATTTATCTTTGCCACCACATGGAAAGGTCCATCTCCTCTTGGATGAATTTTTGTCTTCTTTTGAGCTAGAAACATCTCTTTTCTCATATGCAACCACACCCAGTCACTCAGCTTAAAATTCACTCAGCTCTCATTGGCTTGTTGAGTGTATTGCTCCATTTTCTTTTCAATGTTTTTTCTCACTTGCTCATGTAACTTTTTTACTTGTTCGGCCTTCTTTTTCCCATCAAAATTAGCACCTTCCTCAATTAGTAAAAGCAACAAATCCAAAGGAGCTAGTGGATTAAAATCATAAACAATTTCAAGTGGGGAATGTTGGGTGGTCTAATATATGCTCCTATTATGTACAAACTCTACATGAGGCAAACATTGTTCCCAATTCTTTAAATTCTTTTGAATGTTAGATCTTAACAACATAGATAAAGTTCTATTAACTACTTTGGTTTGTGGATGATAAGTTGTAGAAAACAATAACTTTGTCCCCAACTTACTCTAAAGGACCTTTCAAAAATAGCTTAAGAACTTCATATCCCTATCCAAAACAATGGTCTTAGGCACTTCATGCAACCTCACAACCTTTCTAAAGAACAAATATGCCATATGAGTAGCATCATCAGTTTTGTTACATGGAATAAAATGAGCCATTTTTGAGAATCTATCAACTATAACAAAAATTGAATCCTTCCCCTTATTGGACTATGGAAAACCAAGCACAAAATCCATTAAAATGTCCACCAAGGTTCACTACGAATGGGGAGTAGTGTATAAAGGCCATGAGACATGATTTTGGACTTAGCTTCTTTACAAGTGATACAATTTTCACAAAGCTTTTCCATATCATGCTTCATGCCTGGACAATAAAAATACTTTGGCAAGATAGACAAAGTTTTAGTAGTACCAAAATGTCCCATTAAACCCCCATGTGATTCTTTAATAAGCAAAACCCTTAAAGAACCCTTAGGTACACATAATTGATTACCCTTAAAAAGAAAGCCATCCTACCAAAGATACTTTCCAAAAGCCACTTTTTTGCAAGCATTGAGCAGACTAGCAAAGGCATGATCATCAACATACAAATGTTTGATCCACGCAAAACCTAATAATTTAGCATGCATAGTAGAAATAAGGGTATACCTTCAAGAAAGGGCATCGGCTATCACATTCTCTTCACCTTACTTATATTAGATGGTGTAAGAGAATGTCTCAATGACTTCCATTTATTTTGCATGCCTATGGTTCAGCTTCTCTTGACCCTTCAAATGCTTCAAAGATTCATGGTCAGTATGGATGATGAATTTCTTTGGCTAAAGGTAATGTTGCCAAGTCTCCAAAGCCCGAACCAAACCCTAAAGCTCCTTATCATATGTTGGGTAGTTGAGGGCTGTACCATTAAGCTATTCACTAAAGAATGCTATGGGGCATTTTTCCTACATCAAAACAACTTTAATACTAAGTCTCGAAGCATCACATTCAATTTCAAAAGTTTTAGGAAAATTAGGCTAAGTAAGCAAGGGGATGAAGACAATTTTTCTTTCAACAAATTAAATGCTTTCTCTTGCTCACTTTCCCACTTGAATCTCACATTTTTCTTAACCAATTCAATCAATGGAATAGCTATGGTACTAAAATCTTTCACAAATCACCCATAAAAACTAGCCATATGAAAACTCTTCACATCACTCATGGTTTTAGGGCTTGGCTACTCTTTAATGGCTTTTACTTTTTCCTCATTAATTTCAATGCCATTGCTACTCACCACATAACCTAAAAAATTAATTTTCTTCAAGAAAAAAGAACATTTATCAAAGTTGGCATACAATTTTTCATCTTTCAAAAATGCAAAACACATATCAAATGCTCAATATGTTCATGTTCATTTTTGCTATAAATGAGAATGTTATCAAAATAGATAACCATAAATTTTCCTATGAAAGCACGTAAGACATGGTTCATTAACTCATGAATATACTAAGGGCATTAGTCAACCCAAAAGGCATAACTAACCACTCATATAAACTATACTTAGTTTTAAATATAGTTTTCCATTCATCACCCAATTTCATTATAATTTGATGATAACCATGCTTCAAATTAATGTTTGAGAACACATAAGAACCATGCTATTCATCTAACATATCATCAAGTATAGGGATAAGATGTCTATACTTTATAGTGATTTTGTTGATTGAGCTGCAGTCATCACACATACTCTATGATCAATCCTTCTTAAGCATAAGTATAACTAGAACTGCACAAAGACTCATGCTCTTTCTAGTGTAGCCTTTTGCCATGAGCTCCTCAACCTGTCTTTGGATTTCTTTGGCCTCTTTAGAATTGGTTCTATTGGCTTGCTAGTTAAGAATGAGACTCTAGGAATGAAATCAATTTGATGCTTTATTCCCCTTTTAGATGGCAAGTCGTGAGGGACTTTCTTGGGAAACAACTCTTGATATTCCTATAAAATAGACTTAATGACACTAGGTAAAATATTAAAATCAAGGTTATCATTCAAATAATCTCCCTTACACAACAAGACTAGCATAGGATGATCCATATACATGGCTTGCTTAAAGTCACTAGTCTTGGCAAACACACCTGCTTCTTTTTTTTTTCGTTTCTTTTTTTCTCTTAACTTTTTTTTACCCCTATTTTCTCTTTTTCTTCACTCATTTTCTTTTCTCTCTTTATTTGATCCTCTAGAATTTGCTTGGGGGTAAGGGGTATAATATTGATGGTCTTATTGTCCTTCTTGAAACTATATCGATTTAGGTAGCGATCATGTATGACATATCTATCAAATTGCTAGGCCCTATCAAGCAAAATATGGGCAACTTGTATAGGATCAACATCACATAAAATTTCATCTTTATACCTCCTAATAGAAAATGAAACTAGTACTTATTTTGAGATCTTTATCTCCTTTCATTTAACCATTAAAACTTGTAAGGAGTGGGGTGAGCTAGGGTAGGTAGGGCTAACTTTTCAACCAAGATTATGCTAGCAATATTTGCATAACTTCCCCCACAAATGATCACATCGCATACCTTTCCCATGACATGGCATCTAGTATGGAAAATGTTCTCTCTTTGCTCTTCATTACCCTATTTGATTTGGGTATTCAAGGTTCTTCTCACTATTAATGCTTCTCCTTTAACCACTATATTACGAGTGTCATTGCTTTCTTTACTACTTGACTTAGAGCTTTCCTCCTCTTTTTCTTGCTCATTAGCTGATTCTACTTCACCATTGGCTTTCAATAGCATGACCTTTTTGTTAGGGCATTCATCAACATAATGGTCGTGCCCCAAATATTTAAAGCATTTGATTTTTCTGTGCTTTCGTGGCACTTCTATCTTGCTTTTACCTTTAACATCATCACCCTTTGGCTTAGAGGAAGTCTCAACCAAGTTCCTCTTAGTAGCTTGGAAGTTTTTTGAATCATGCCTTTTATCCCAATAAGTCTTCTAAGAAGAACTTGATTGATATGCACCTTTGGAAGAAGTCTTTCTTTTGAGTTGGCTTTTCACCTTCATTGCCATGTGTATTATGTCTTCAAGTTCTACATAGTGTTGTAGCTCAACAATGTTGGCAATGTCATGATTCAAACCATGAAGAAACCATGCCATTAGCTTTCCTATCCTTCACCACATTTGCTCTTATCATTGCAACTTCATCTCTTTGTGGTGGTCTTTAACACTATTGGACCCTTGAGTAAGGCCTTAAAGCTTTTGAAACAACTCTTTATAGAAGTGTAAAGGGACATATCTCTTTCTCATGATGGTCTTCGATCTTTCCCAAGTGGCCATGAGTCTTTCCAAGCTTCTTTTCCTACTTTGCACAAGTTGATCCCATCAGATGATAGCATAATCAATGAATTCAACAACAACCAATTTTACTTTCTTTTCTTCTGAATAGTTGTGACAATCAAAGACTAGCTCCACTTTCTTTTCCCATTCAAGGTAGGCTTCCAGATCACTTTTTCCTTAGAAAGATGGGATAGTCATCTTGATATTGTGAACTTCTGAATTAACCATTTCTCTTCAATGTCTTTCATGTCTTTTATCCAAAGTGTCTCTATCCTTTCTTCTTGCACTCCATTTGGTTTCATAGGGAGAAGTGGACAATTCCTCTTCTTCTTTTTCAATCCTCTAATCCCTTTCATTGCTTCCATGTTAGTCATGAGTTCTTCTAGTTCTTTTCTCATAGGAATGTCCATTTTGCTCCATATTTGTGTTTCTTTCACCAAGCCCTTCAAGTTTCATATTTACTCTTTCAAACTATTGTTGCATGGCTCTAAGAGTAAACATGACTTCATTGAGTTGAGATCCTCCACTTTCCATCTTTAAGCAAAAAATAATTTTTGCAAAATAAATGTTAAGAAAATATGGACCCCACCAAATCATAGCTTTACAAGTGTTTTTGATCACTCCACTTGTGTTTTATTCACACAATTAGGCCTTTACCCTCTATTGTGCTCACACACTCTTGCCTTTTACTACTCTAGTTCTTTCCCTTGAGTCCTATGAGAACTAAGTGACATAATCTTAGAGTTTGCACAATGTAGCAATCAAAATCACTTAGCACTCAAATCACTAAAATGTATCATGAACCAACAAGAACAAAGAAGTAAGGAATAAGCGAGAAACACAAAAGGAATTAGACAACATAATGGCATAGACTCTTGGCCAAAATAGAGAATTTTTAGGGGTATAGCAAAAATTTTTTAGGGAAATCGAAGGAAAAATAGGGGAAAATATCAAGCAATTGCACCACATTTTAAGTTCTAAGCTAGTATTTTGATCATGCAATCCAACAAAAACATATTCAAGTTAATTATAAAGGAAATTGACTTGAAACAACTCACTAGATTGACTAGGACTAAGCTCAAAAAGTTGTAGAATTTTTTTTGTTGTGTTGGATAACACTTGCTCCTTTTTTTGAGACTTTTCTTTTGCTCTTTTCTTGGTTTTTATTTGTTTCTTTTCCTTTTTATAGCTTTCTTTTCTTTGATTTTACCTTTTCACTATTGTTTCTTCATCTCTCTTTTGTTTTTCTCAACAAATGTATATGGTGTCCATAATTTTTTTGCATTTCAACACTTTGCAAAAATTTTGAGTAACCCAGAGACACTTAAATTTAATCACAACTGGTACAAATCAATTTTCAATTATGAATACTCAAAATGAATATGTTTAAGGTGCAAAACGCAATCAAAATTAAGCTAGAACAGTAGCAAAAATTTTGGAAAAATTTAGGCCAAAGTTTTTGCAACAGGGTAAAAATAGGGGATAACAGCAATATTTGATGCAATTATGGGAAGAAATGGTTCCAAATCACACCAAATGATATGTAATTCAAACCCACACTAGTTGACACACAAGAATAAAGCAAAAGGAAACTAAAACAAATGAACAAACACTTGAAATGCAATAAAGAATTCTACAAAAATTTCTACAAAACTTTCACTAGAACAAGCAAGGAAATGAAATTGAAATGAAGCAAATTAACCAGAAAAAAATTTACTTAAACAAAGCTAATATCTTAGCACAAAAATGAGAGGAAAATTAAAGCAAAAACATGGGAACATGAAAAGGCATCACCTGAATTGGAAGAGTCAAAGCTCTGATACCAAATTGATGTAATCTCCCTTGGTGATACCTATGGATCTATCTCTAATTCAACAATTTAGCACTCAAAATTGAAAGGAAAAGAAGGATATTCACACCACACTATAGAAAGGTAGAAGGAGAGTAATAAGTGATAGAAAATTGATGCCACAAAGAGGAAACTCTTTGATAAGTATTTAAGTTCTGGTAAGAACCCTAAAAGAGCACTTACTCAAAGAAGAACACTATTCAATTCTCAATTTGTCAAATATGACTGGTGAGGGAAACATCCTCCCCTTTTAGCAACTAGGCTTAATTATGGGCTGGGTTACAATTCTTAAACAAGCCCAACTAAACACTCAAACAAATAACTAAATAAACAAGCTAATTAAGTCCAAGACAAGGCCAATTATTTAGCCAAAACAAGGCTGGTCAAAACCTAACCTATAGCTGGCTGAAACATAAAGGCTGTCACATAGCCCACAAACCTCACAAACCTAAGTCTTAATTCACCTAAAAAAATAAAGGAAATGTTATATGTGAAAATTGGTTCGGTCCAAAAGAGCTCATGAGAAGCTCGAGACCAATGAGAGGACCAGCTAGAAGCATGCCCAGAATCATTCCACCATCAGGTCGCATAATGAAACGATCTTATCAAACTGAGCTCATGCGCGAAGAAGCGAGCTTGATCTCCTTATTCCCAGGTCAGGCAAGCGACCTGGTTAACAAAGCATAACCTGCGACTTGAATGCTCGCCGGACTGAAGACTAAGTCATGCCTTGCCCTAACGAACAAATGAGGTTCGGCCAGCAGAAGATGGCCTGCATAGCCAAAAAAAGAGATTTAGTCTGTATATTCTATCTTGTACATTAAATGTTGATGTAATAGATTTACTGTAAATGTAATTATCATTGTAACCTCCTTTCCTCTATAAATATGAGGGAGGAGCCTTCTGTGAAAGAAAGAACATAGAGAACACAAGGAACACAGGCAGAAACTCTGCTTAAGCAGGAAAACTTAAGTGTTGTAAATTTGTATCTGCATAACCTCAATAACACGTTACAGTGGACGTAGGGTCCGATGATATCCGGATTTAGTCGAATCACGTTAAACCTTGTGCCTCCTTCTCTACTCTTCCCTTCTTCTTCTTTGATTATTTTTCCATTCTACTATATTTAAACAGGTTAAAGGTCAGAGATCCTGAAGAATCCCCCAGTTGGTTGGAGTTTGGATCATTACCAAAATCTGATGTCAACATTTTGGCGCCATATATGGGGATCTCACCTATTCTGGTTCATTTCTACTGCAATGGCCAAGGGAAGAGTCATCAGAGCCTCGAATGCGCAACCTCATCCTCTGGATTGCCATGTTTTGGCAACGGACTCATTAACTGCTCTTATCATCAGAGCAGCTACTGGTATTCCTCCAACCAGTTTAGTACAATCAGTTTCTGTCACCAATGGCGCTGACGGACCACAGACCTGACTTCAACGCCAAGAGAAACTTGAATACATGATGGGAGAGCTTACTAAAATAGTCACGATGCTGGTACAAGTGCAAGCCTAGAACGTGCAAGGGCAGACTGAAGCCAACATACCCAAAGTTGAACATTCCGGTGAGGCCAACTAGGAGCAGACTTCCCATCACTATCCACATGGCTAGAACAGTGAACCAAACCACTAAGTCTTTAGCCAAAGATTAGGGGGCTTGGATGTTTTGGTGGGAGACCTCCTTTAGAGGGTTAGGCATCTGGAGGAGCATCCTCAGAGTCAGAATGACCAAGGTCGCTTTAGGGAGTAAACCCTTTTCTCTAGAGAGATCATTGAGGAACCCCTTCTGTGCAAGCTTAAAGTTCCAGCCATTCTACTATACGACGGAGACAGTGACCCACGTAACCATCTGGACCTGTTCAACATTCAGATGGATCTACAAGCCTGTAACCCCTTGATCAAATGTCGTGTCTTCCCTGCTACCTTGGGTGAAGTTCCTCGAATGTGGTTTAAGCGCCTCCCGGCTCGCAACATAAGTAGTTAGGAAGACTATCAAGAAAAGTTTGTTAATTAATACTGAGCACTACAGAAGCAACTCGTGCCTCCATGCCATAAGCAAGAAGCACTAAAAGATTACATTTCTCACTTCAGGCACAAAGTCAATAATGTTGAGAAACCCTCGGATGAGGCTATTCTGGATGCCATCTCGACGGGACTCCGTAGAGATGGAAAGCTATTCAAGAGCTTGTACAAGTCCCCCGTTGGCAATATGGGTAAGTTCTATGAGCGGGCCGCGAAACAAGTCAGGTGGGATGAGACTTTCAGCTCACAGAGAATTGAAACAAGTGGTTCAGCTCCGAACAGGAAAAGAAATAACCATGGGAATGGAAATGACAACCCCAAGTGCTAGCTCGCTAAAAAGAGCAAAGACGAACGACCCTTACCTCAAGCTCACCACAACACTTACAACATCTTGTCAGACACTCAGGACAAGATCTTCGCAATGGAAAGGGACAAGGAGGACTTCGGAAAGCCTCCACCCTTGAAGACCCCTAGCAAGTCCAGACTCAACCGGGGAAAATTCTATTCATATCACAACAAATTCGGGCACGTCACCTCAAAGTGTTGGCCATTGAGAGACGCTATCGAGGATCTCATCAAAAGAGGTCATTTGCATAATTACGTTGTGCGACCCTCCAGGCAATAGCATGGATCATCCTAATGGGATGCCAAACAAGAGCAATCTCCTACTATCAAGATGATTTTTTAAACTTTTGTACTTATTTGTAAATTGCACGAACATTTTGAATACAACTACTAATATTAAGTTTCCTTCTAATAGGTGACTTGCCTGACTGGCACCCTTTTATTTAGGCACAAGATCACCCCGACCATAAGATCGATCACCCTTTTATTTGAGCACAAGATCGCCCTGACCACAAGATTGATCACCCTTTTATTTAGGCACAAGACCACCCTGACCACAAGATTGGTCACCCTTTTATTTGGGCACGAGATCGCTCACTTGTCAAATTCGCAGCTCTCATGCAAACTCAATTAAGTCACAGCTCTCATGTGCACTCATCTATCTGGCCACGAGATCGGCCCGAGCACGAGATCACTCACTTGTCAAATTCGTAACTCTCATACGAACTCAATTAAGTCACAACTCTCATGCGCACTTATCTATCTGGCCATGAGATTAGCCTGAGCATGAGATCGCTCATTTGTCAAATTTGCAGCTCATATGAGAACCCAATTAAGTCACAGCTCTTATGCGCACTTATCTATTTGGCCATGAGATCGGCCTGAGCATGAGATTGCTCACTCATTAACTTCACGACTCCCACATGAACTTATTTTATTATTTAATGATTTTTATGCTAATTTGTTCATTTATTTGGCCACAGGATCGACCTGAGCATAATATCGCTCCAGTCCATAACTCATGTTATCTTCTGACTACGCGCAGGTCGCACAGATGGTTCAAATTGAAGCATTTGTAAAAGAAAACAAAATTAGAAAAAATTTATAGAAAAGAAATCTTATTCATTAAAAGACCTTAACGAGGCAGATTTACATCGAAAAGCTCTATATACAGACTAGACAAAATACAAAGGAAAAAACCTATGACTAAGAAGAAGGATCAGCCACGAAGGGCCGCACCTCAGTTTATTAGGGACCACACGCCATAACTTTCTTCTTCCAATGCACAATCAGCGGTAGTGCTACATCCCTTCCTCTTCGACCACCTGTTCCTCCTGAAGGAAGCTAATTAGGAAGCCCCGGGAGCTTGGCCGGCCAAACAAATGCCTCACGGCAGAGCCGAGAGGACATAGTCTAGGATCCATATGAGATCCTTCTATGTTACCAAAGGAGATGAGTTCTCCAAGTTATCCATGCAGTAGACCATACATGCCTCTGAGGAAGGCCAAAATGCCAAAAATGGTGGAGGTTCATCGGGAGGCTCCATGATTTGCTTAAGTGCAGAACTCAAAACGGATTGTCTCCCCCTAATATAGAACCAAGACCATATTTACCAAAAGATCTGGAACCATTCCCCCAACCGTCGCCATTTATGGCCTCGGAAAGGGTTAAGTTGACTTAACAATAGCAGCTGGACACGTGCTACCAGAAGCGTAGCTTGTAACAGATGAATCGACAATCTTGGGAAAAGACTTTGATTGGTCTAAAATTGAAGAGTTTCAACTCCCAGCCTGCTAAAGCGAGCTGAGAGTAAGGAGGCTTGTGTTATATGTGAAAATTAGTTCGCCCAAGTTCAAAATGTTATGTTTATACCTTAGTCCATTTAATTCCAGTCCAAAGTTCTCCAATCAACCAAGCTATTTGCATTAGTCTTATTTATGTCCAATCACCTGCCATAGTTCAGATAGTTTCAATCTACAACAAAGGTTCATAACAAAAGTTCATAGCAAAAGTCCATAATAGAGGTTCATATCAAAAGTCCATAGTTAAGGTCCATGCAAAGGAACATAGTAAAGGTCTATAGCAAAGGTCCCAAATTATTATTATTATTATTATTATTATTATTATTATTATTTCACTCTCTATTCTTTAGTCATTAATTATCATTTTATTTAGTTATTATGTTTTAAATGAAGTCTCAATCCATGTCATTTCCAATTCTCAATTAATAGCAGCTTATGATTTAAAATTGGTTCAGTGGCCACTAGACAATTAACATGGTTCTTACCCTAAGTTAACCTCAAAACTCCATCTTTTTATCTATTACAACATACAATTCCATATAATTTAGCATATAGAATTATTCAAATTTGCATAATTTATCTCATAACACACTCACAATTATAGATGCCACAATATATATAGTTTATAATTTATTTAAAGTTTAGATCCATCTGCAGATCTAAGAATTTCTTGTTTTTTCATAATATTTTGTTAGGATTAACCATTCTTGAATATAATTAAGATCATCACCTGTGTCAAATAAGATAACTATTTCAATTGTAAACTCATATCTAATAGTTAATTTGATGGGTATGTGCCATTTTTTGGTTGACATTTTTGAAGTGACCTTAAAATTTTTCTATTTGTAATTTCTCTTCTCCAGAACTCTTAGGAAGCATTTTTGGATCAATTGAAATGGTATGAAGTCAAGATCATAGACTGACTACAATATGCAAAAATGTATAAATAAAACTTGTATTAAGATTTGAAGAATAAACTTACAATTTGGGATTTTGATCCAGAAATGCTTCTAAAGAGTTCTAGAAAAGAGAAATTACAAGTAGAAAATTTTAGCATGCCTTACAAATGAAATGGCAAGCTTATTTATAGAAAATTTTGAACTACTATAGTGACCTTGCTATAGTACAATATTCCTAATAATTTGCTACAGTGACCGTTGCTGATATTTGTTTGTCAATTTTAGTCACTTAAAAGCACCAAAAGTAGATTCCTACTAGTACTCAGATGATAGACCATGTCGGGGTCGAAAGAAGACTTGTTTTTTTTTTGTTGACAAATTTGAAATTTGAGAGGCAACTATTCTATTCACTCAAATTGATACCAAAATAGTCATTTTTATTTCCTTGGGCATTATCATTAGAACCAACTACACTAGAGGAACTGGCAATCGTATTTTTCTCCTTAAGTTGAAGCTAGATGTCTTTTAGTTGATTGATGAAATCTTCCTTGTTACTTATAGTATCAAGGGAGGTTGCAATTAGGGATTTGTCATGTAAAAACTGGGTTACTTCAACTTTGGCATTTTTGTCGTACTGAGGATGCTCCTCAAACCATCTGGTAACTTCATATTTTTGGGCCTTTTAAGCTTGGTTATAATTAGCCCACCATTTGACAGACTCTTCCTTTGTAGAATTGGATATTTGGAGAGTGGGTTTGTCTTAGAGTATTGGTATCCTAGAAATAAACCCAGTGAAGTCCCAATTTTGAGTAAGGGTCTATTTGGGAAAAATAGCTGATAAGCTAGCTGAAAGTTGAAAATTTAGTTGAAAGCTGAAAAGCTGTTAAGCTAGCTTATTGAATTAGAAGTGTTTGGTAAAATTAGCTATTAAGCTAGCTGATAAATGAAAATGACATAAAAG
>JANHAO010005773.1:0-22209 GCA_026873985.1 Saraca asoca | reverse complement strand
GTAATTGAGAAAATTATTTTAAAATTTAAATTAAAGAATAAATTAGTAAAAATTAAACTGTCTTGAACAAGGTGTGTGTATATAAAGAGATAGTAGAATGACTGAGAATAATAATTATTATTAATTCTTTTATTTTATATTATTTAGTATTTGATTTCAATTAGGACTATTATTTAAAGAATATCAAATAATAAAAATATAAATTTATTAGGTTTAATATTAAAAATTATTTAATGTTATATTAATATATAAATTTTATTATATTAAAATTATAATTTTAATATACATACACGTACTAATTAATTAATTGTATATTATTTATTATATATTACCAAGCTAACAGATTAATATACCATGCTAATCCAATAGACCGACGGATTAACACTTATCAGTTCCTGGTGCTTGTCAGGTTAGGCTATTTTGGGCCAGTCCCTTACCAGGTCGGGCCACTGTTATCATATTCCGCACCAATCCCAGTCACAAGTCAGGTAAAATTATACCAGTCGCAGGCTAATCCATTAAACCCAACCCATTTTGACACCTCTACCATTTCTTGAAAATCCATCAGAAATAAATTTCCAATGGATTTTTCCAATGAAACAAAATTTTTTACCATAGTTTTATTGATGACCATTTTCCAACAGAAATTTGTCAGAAAACATAATTTTCAATGGGTTTTCAAACAATACATAGGCTTACGATTTTGATCATTTTCTGATGGATTTTTTCAATCATGATTCTTTAATGTATCAATCAATACATAGGCTTACGATTTTGATCATAACACAAATGTAAAAACATCTTTAGAATATCATTCCTTTGTTACCAAGGAGGATGAGCTCCATCTTGATCAATCACTACCCTCATATATTTTATGGTGTACCCAAAATTATTTGTATGTACTCTCTAAGAGTGCAAGCTAAAAATAAAATCAAAATGCACAAATCTATACATAAGATACTACGTTAATCTAATCATATGAGAACTCCATTGACATATGGTAACGATCTATATGGTTTCTCATGGTAGGTCAATCTAATCATATGTTCCATAACATATACCTATATATTTGTCTAGATATCTCTATATCAAAGAGTACATGAGATCACTACATTCTTCCAAAGAATGTGACATAACATATGCTGGTTTACTCATGAATAATTAATATCCTATTTTCTTAATTATTCCACAACCAAGGATATTTAAAAATTATAATTATTTGCACAAATTATTTCATAATTACAATCTCCATTGTAATTTATTTGTATACAATTATATTTTCAAGGACTTTGTCCAAGATAGGTACATATATCAAACATATATGTATATTTAAGACTAAATTGATAAAAAGGTCAAAACATAGTGTTATATTAACTATTCTAAGATATATAGTATCCATGCTATTACAATGATTGTCTCTAAGGCATCTTGATACTAAAATATAGGGTGAATGGGCCAATAAGACATATAAAGCCTAATGTCCTTAGGCCCATGTCATCAATACTTTAACTAAGGACCTCTAACAAATAAAGGACCCCATTTTACCTCTCGACTCATATAAATAGTAAGGTATGAGTTTCATTTATGATTCATTGAATGCTTCACTGTTTCTAACTTTAGCATCAAAAAGGCATTGGCAACACCACCGTTCAAACCTTTGTACAAGTGAATCCCAACTACCGCATTTAGCCATTGAAGACTGAAGAGTTCATCACCCATTATAACACATAATACTTTTAATAATAGAGTGAATACTATTAAAAAGTACACTAAATGTATCTAACTCTAATAGTATATAAGAGTAGCACCCTTGGTGTGCATGTGAAACTCTCCTAGCAATCTTCTATTTCATAATTCTATTCTAACAAAGCAAGTGGAATACATTCGCTTAAATGTTCATTTGTTAGTATGTGTGTTTCTCACTCTCTTATTCCTTCACTCTCTATAGTTTATTGTCTTAATTTTATTTCTACACCTAAAACCTTCTTTCACAATTTCCAAAACTCTCTCTTATCTACATTTGCTCATTACTATATTATACTACTCTATCAACCGAACAAAATTTCCAAAACTTCCTCTCTTATCAATTAATATCTCTTTCCCAATTATACGTAATTTGACATTCATGTGGGACCTTATTACATAATTGAACTTTCTTTCTTATGTATTTATCATGCCATAATTATTTTATTTCTAACATAAGAAATTTAGCAAATGTGTATTATATTATATGATACCATTAATATTTAATTATTAAATGTCTCTCTTATATATTATATTACGCCAGAATTGCTTTATGTCTAACCTCTTTCTCAATAATATACATTAATATTTAATATCTCCTTCCCAATAATACACATTAATGCCAAATTAAAGTTGATACAATCAAGGCCTCACATATGTAGGTGTTATTTCTTAAACAATCAATACGTAAATAATTTCAAATTATGAATCAATGACTCAATTGCATAAATTGTTATCCATAAATAAAAATTAATCTTATACACCCAATTTATCCCAATTATTTGCCTAAATAATCAATTCGTAAAGATTATTTCTCAATCTTCATTTGACTTTTTATTTTTAACTTTCTACTGTATTATTTAATTTCTTCTCTCTAATAATTTAAATTTTCATTTCGCTTTTTTAGAATAAGTACCCTTATTTCTTTACTAATTTCTCCAATGCAATAAATTGAAATGTTTTTATGTTAATCAAAATTATTATTCTTCCTACATATACTAATTGCGGCTTCTTCCTCAATAAAAATAAATTTTGTATGTTGACTTGCCATGTGTTCTATCATATAGGAGAAGAAAATGGTGACTATAGTTCTAACCAATTTTGTAAATGATATCATTCTTACATTTTCGGATAGTTCTAGTCCATGTGTGTTGATTTGCTCATCTTGCTCTTACAATTTTATCTTTTTAATTTTCTGTCATTTGAGAAAAGAAAATAGTTTATATCCTTCTAATCAGTTTTCTAAAAAATACTGCTTTTAGATTATGTTCTCCTTTGTTTCTCAGTAAAGTCTTGCCCCACTTTTTCTCTAAATCAAATATATTTCCTGTCAAATGTCAATGTAAATAAGGATTTTTTAATCAACCATGTATTTTTTGTGTGTTTTTGAATCAATCATGGTAAGTTTTTGGTAATACTCATAAATATATTTCTTTATGTATCTAAGAATCAACCATGGTAATATATTCACAAAGCTTTTATTTTCTATAATTAAAGTCTTAGGTAAGCCAATCCATTGTAGCAATTAGCTCTCAAATACAAAATATTGTATGTATAGTATTTTTAATTATATCTTATGCATGCTTCAGTGATTATGAAGTTGGTTGGGACAAATATTCAATAATTTCAGGAGTCAAGTTCCAACCCTAAAGAGGAGTGCCACGATTTCAACCTTGATAGTTGCCAAAGTTCTCAGCAGAACATCATTTCATTGAATGCGCTTGAAGATTTATATGATGGGATGTCTATTAAAGTCAAGAAGAAGGCAAAGTTCTCTACATAAAGTAATGTGTTTAGTTTACAATTTACTATGGTTTTTGAACAATTGGGTCCCGGTTTCCTTTTGATCTGAAATTTGTTCATTTAATCATTTGATTATATTATCAGTTGTTAATTTTATCATTTTTTTTTCAATTCAAAATATTGTAATTGTCGTTATAATACAAAATATTAGAATGCTGATGCCTATGCAAAAGATACTAAGATAGTAAAATTTTTAAAAGTTGATCAGAAGCAAATAGATCATTCAACACATAAATGAGCTTGATTTTGCTGGATTTAGGTCCTGATTCAGGTTTTACTTGATTCTAGCTTTACTATTGTTAATCTTGGTTGGTTTCAGTATTTTGTTTAGTTTGATTAAAAAAGTGTTTGCACAAATTGGTTTTGAAATTCTATTTCAACCCCTGATTGTGTTTGAGCAACAATTCTATTTGTATATTTTTGATGATTTTGTTAAGAGAACTAATTGTGAAGAAGATGAAGCAAATTTGGTAAAATTCTCTTTTGATGAATGTGTAGAGTGCTAGTTCTCCATTGCAGGTGGATTTTTTAATATGTTTATGATCTTTGGAAAAGATATCTCAAGATTTGGTGAATTAATTGACTTAGAGATTGAAAACTTTTGAAAATGAAATTTATGTCAACGTGGAAATTGTTGGAATTTTTTCCTAAATTTTATTTTTGTAAAATAGGATAATCTCCTATTGATATCTCCATCTTATTCAAGTTGAATTTTGATAAGATAGAATTATAATCAATTATTGATTATTTCATATTATAAGTTTTCTTCCTAATCAAGTTAAATGTCTTGTTAGACAAGGATTACTATTATTTGTTAGATAAGGGCTGCAGTTACTTGTCAACCAAGTCTTTAAGGCCTATAAATACCTTGTATTTGGGTATGAATAATTCATCGAAAAGAGTCCAAGTGACTAAAGAGATCAAGATGTAGAGTGTGAAAGAGTTTGTATTTATAACCCTTGATGTGGGCTACTTGATGTTGGAAATTTCCCAACAATTGAAATCTTGAAATTAGCTCTGACTTTTGTGATGAATTTATTGAGAGTGAAGGGTGTACTATAAGGTATTTTTGGTGTATTTGGAATGTGGGTTTAAGAATTATTATACCATTTGTATTCTCTTTTTCCTATTTAGTGGAATTTGCTTCTCATCATCACTCAATGAGTAGGGTAAAAGTGGAATCATGTTAAATTTATGGGTTATGATATTATGCATTTTTCTTCTTGAACCCTGTTACAACACACTTCCATGTCGAAATTCCCAACAATAAGATATATTTGATTTAATTGTAATTCAATTATGAAAATATGCAAAACTATAAGATAGAATACTCTCAAACTATCATGAAAGTTAAATTTCTAATTTTGAAATTATTCTATATTTAGTTTCTACAAATAATTATCATAAATAATATTTAAAAATGAAATTTATATGCTATTATTAAGCCAAAATTTGGTAGAATCTAAAAATAATTTACTCTGTTGTTTTAACAATTTGACTAAATTCCTAATTTTGTTATTACCTTGATTATGTGTTGGATGAATAATAAATAGACAATGACTAGTGAATGATGTGCTCACTTGATTTGATAGACATGAGTAGTTCATAATTATAACATAAAATAATGAATTGATCAATATTTTCATAAATTAATTTAAATAAGATATTTAGTGTGATGAAGAATGAAGACAATTTACTTAAATAAAATATATTTAATTTTAACTAAATTCTCAAGATATGCGAAACCGTAAGGTAGAATACTTTAAAACTATCATGAAATTAAAATTTTTAACTTAATTATATTTTTTATGCGATGTGATCCATTGGAATTTTATGTCAATTGTATAGTCTTTATTGAATGTATCAAGTCATGGTTTTGTGCAAACTCTTTTAGGTTAACATGTTAAATATGAATTTATAAAATAAAATTAAGTGGTATAGATGTAACACAATGAATTCTGTTTTCTAATAAAAAATATTTTAAAATAAGTTAAACCTTTCATATAAAAAGCATTAATTAAATTAATTAATTATACATTCCATTTCTAAATAAAATATTTTAAAGTTAAAACCAAATTTAGTTAACTTTTCACAATATTTGGCTAGTATAAATTTTCAATTGTTATATTTCAAACTAAATATATATTGATCAACTAGACTATAACTCACGGGGTTCCGCAGGCTTTGTTGTGTAACTTATTTTCTCTCTCTCTCTCTCTATATATATAGATAAATGTCATCGGTGTTCAATGAAAGCGAATTAATACAGTCACCAAGTAATTGAATATTTCAAAGCAGGCAAAACATTTGCATTAAGTTTTGGAATACTTCTTTGAATATAATATTAGTGGTTACATTATTGTCCCCACTTGTCTTGTCCATGAACGAGTATTTTGAGTCATTCTTTGCTAATGGCTTTTGAGATTGCAACATATAATTGACCATAACTGAATATTAGCTTTGGAAGATATAGTCTAACTATTTTCAGTTGTCCTTTGCTTTTATTTGTGGATATTGCATATGAGATAGTGATTGGAAATTGTCTTTTTTGTAGCTTGAAAGACCATTTTCGTTGGGATGGGCTTAAAACCATTCTTGGAATGAAAATTTTTCTCCTAACTATACTACCTATCAACATCTCTACTTCAATGGCATGATTTGCTAATTGAGTCACGATTAGCCTTGTACAAATGTACAAACCAGATGATTGGTCAATGTTTTTGATGCGCATGATTGGAACTCTAACTATTAGTGTCACCTTGGGGTTTAGAAAAGAGCATTTAGAACCTCAGGTGTTAGCAAATAAACTTAATATGATCTACTTAAACTTGTTTTGCAAACAAAATCTGAAGTTAGATATTCTTTCTCCTAAGCATCAATTTCGGACAACATGTAGGAATTAACCTTTTGCACCATGGTCAGTTTAGGTGCAAGGATAGCTAACTCGCATAATGTATCCTTGCTACATTGTATTCCTACCAAAGATGCAAATGTTCAATGAACAATTGCCTTAATTGGAATTGAGTACTCAATTATCAAAAGATCATCTAGTATTTCTACATTCACTTCCCCATCATTGGTTTCTCCAACTTCTCCATCAGCAATGTTAAGAATCCAATTAGAGAATTCTTTTAGTTTTATTTGTTTAGAAGGGTTAGATGACAATGAATCTAGATGCATATTCTTTGATAACTTCAAGAAATAGCAAGAATCCCATAAGTAAGATGAGTTTAATGTGGCATTGGCCATGCTAAGATGACTTCCTCTTGGAATGATAGGAAGAATTTATCTAAAATCACCTCCAAATACAGTTTCTTTCCCACCAAAAGGCACTAAATGACTTTGTTCATTATCAAACTGTAATATGTCTCTTAAAGTTTAGTCAAGTACTTCAAAGTAGCATTTATGTACCATCAATGCTTTGTCCCAAATAATAAGGTTAGTTTTCCCGAGTAACCTTCACTTGTGGGCTACCTTATCTAATGTTGCAAGTTGAATCTTTTCTTATAACTAAAGGAATTGCAAATCTGGAGTCAATAGTATGACCATCGAGTAGAAGAATAGTAGCAATACCACTTGATGCCACTATTAAGACAATTCTTCCTTTTGAGCATAATGAAATTATCGATTTGCAAACATGGTTTTTCCAGTACCCCCATAATCATATAGGAAGAAAGTGCCTCCTTTACCATTATGAACAACAACTACAATAGTGTTCATAACTGCACTTTGCTCATCTATCATTTAATTCAACAATGTAGATGCTTCTTCTTTTAAAGCTTCTCTATCATAATTCAACTCTTCAACAATAAATTACTCTCAATTGGAGTGGTCTCATTTATATCAGGAACTTCCATAGGAGGGAAATCATGTAAGCTTCTTCCATTCTTCTAGAAAACCTTCTTAATTCAAACAATAGCTAAATATTGTAGTTGCTCATCTATAAGGATCAAATCTATATTGACATGATATAATATCATTAGTGAATATATTTCTATAAATATTGGGAAAAAAGCTAAGATGTAAATTTTGATAATTAGATTTAAAAACTAAAAAGTATAATCCTCATAGTCAATGTGTTTACCTTGTCATTGCAATGCTCTCCTGTGCATGTACAATGAATCCTCTATGAGAAGATCCCAAATGTCTTTCCACATAACATCAGGCCAAGAAAGACAATTGTAAAATAGCAATGTGGCTAAAAGTCTCCTTAATGATTAACTACACCCCCAATGATTATGCTTCTTTGATTGCAACAACATACTCTACATCATCATTAAGTAAACCCAAAGCATACCAAACCTACTTGAAAATTTTTTGAATAACACTATTAACTATTATGATGTCCTTATAACATGTTGGTACTTTCACTTTGTTCACTAAGATATGTAAGTAGAAAAGCTCACCAATAGAAGGTGGAAGAAATTAATTCTACCAAGTGCGAATCCACGTTTTCTCTAAAGCCACTTTCGAATATCTTCCATGTGTAGATATTGTAATGGGAAATTCATGTAAGTTAGTTTTTGAGCTTCTAGATCTTCTTTGTTTTTTTTTTTTTTTTGAGCCATGCAATGAACATTGTTTCTTGATTTGATTCTTTGTCAATTGTTTCTTCAATGGTGTCATTGTCATTTACAAGTACAAATTGTTCCCTAGGAAGATCGAATTACAATCTCTCACCTAAGGGCCATATCATATCCAAAGATTTGCCAACATGCTTAACAAGTGGATACACACCTGTAATCATTGTAGACTTCATAGACTTTAATCTCATCAATTCTTTCCATTGTTTCACCTATCATTTCCGCTAGTTGCAATGAAGTTGTGACTTTATCATACCTTTTGTTGGCATATTTGAAAAAAAAATTGATAGATGTCCTATGCTTGCAAGCCTCAACATTGATGTGTGCTTGATAACAAATCAACAACTTAGGATTATAGGGTACAATGAATTAATTGTCTAACTACATATGATTTTTTTCTATTGTTCTTCCATTGTCTCTTCTTTTATAAATAGGTCATCCATCATCATTTACACTTGTTGATTCTACAAACTTCTTCTAGGAGTGTTTGTTGCATCTTCCATTCTCCATGAAAGGAGATTTATGATTGTTGTAGCCACATGGCCCATGAACCATAAATTTTTTCAGCATTTCATCAAGTAAAGGTTCAGTCTGAGGGTCAAGAATCTCAACAGATATAATTCTATCAACATCTTCTACATTGTGAATTTTATCTTTAGGAGATAGGAAAATTATGATCTTGTAATCCCAATGCAAAAAATTCTCTTATGGTTGACCTACAAATCTTTTTGGCTAAAGATTGCATAGATTCATGATGTGATACATCAACTCGTACCCATCTTCAGCATATGGAAAAAATTAGTGGGTATTACAAAGCTAGATATAGTGGATGGAGTTCGTTGATATGTTGCATTTTACTAGCTCTTGATTCAATTATAATTTTCCTTTAAGAACCATCAATATCACTGACAATTAAAGTTGCAACCTCACTTGTTGTGGGCTATTATAATTTTGATCATCTTTTGCTCTAGTATTTATAAGTTTGAGCATAACATTTAGCAAATTATCCTTTTCAAATCTATTTGAAATGTTTGGACTATAGGGTTAACCTGATTAAATATTCTTCTTAGATTATCAATGATTGTAAGATCGACATCACCATGTTCACCTTGATTGTTCTTACAATTATCATAAACAAATAAGTTAAGATGTAAGTTTCATATGATCATTCTAAGTGTTATATATATATATATACTACATGAAATGAGGACATTCATCATTAGGTAACAAATTACCAATGTTATGGTGATTTTGTCAAGTTGCCTGATTCATAGATTTATCCACTTTCCCATCCATTGAGGTGAATGAGGACATTAAATTGTGAATCCGTTTATGTTGTTTGAAGTTTTTGCTTTCTGGTGATTTCTTGTCTACAAGTTGTTTAAGATATTCTAGTTGTTCGTTCATGAAAAGTAATTCAACTTTTCCATATATGAGTACTATAGAATTCACATTGATATACTCAATCACAAATGCCTAAATAACCTAAAGAATCAAGAGGAATTAATATCAAAGACTTGCACTATATATTAATATGAAAATTTAATTAATAATGATTAAAAAGGACAACCTTGAGTTAAATCATTTATGTCGATATCTAGGCCTTCAACTAGAGTGGGGATGTAGATGCCATCTAAAATTAATCATATAAGAAAAAAATTTAGTATGGTCATCTAATAAGTCAACAAGAAGTTAGACCAATCTCAAAATTAAAATTCCATAAAAAGTACTATTGTGAAGTTTGCTAACTATTATCATTATCGTTCACATCTATGTCACTATTTGCAATTTGCAAAGATTGACAAAGTAGATTTCGTGGCAGTGAAAAGCAAGATAGATCCATTGTTAATTTATCAAAAGATGGTTGATTTCTATTTCCATCATCAACAGTCAATAAATTTTGCCTTGATGTATCTAACAAAGTATTCTTCTCATTTGTATAATCTGAGTTCTCTCTATTCCATTCGTATGCATTAAAAACATCATATATTGTTGCATGTAAACATTCTTCTATGATCACAAAGCCAACAATATAATAATCTTATATCAAATGAAATTTCAACTTAATTGTAAAAAGTGTAAGACTTATCATTTTTCCATGGAATGAGTTGAACTGGATCTATAGATTTTTTGCAAATTCAGTTATACCTCAAAGAGGATGTATTTTAAACTTTGAACATTGTCCCTTGTTTGAGTCTAAGGTATTTTTATCTTGTCCTCCAGAAGAATAGATGGAATTCACAAATGAATGTATAGATCCAAAAGAAATGTTACGTTGGGATGTTTTATCATTCATTATTGGGCAGTTCAAGTCAATTACCTCTCCATTCCCCTTATACAATGAAAAAATTAATTAATAAAAGTAACATCTAAATTGCTTTACGTTGACGATGGAATCTGGTTTTTGGTCCAAACTCCGGCCAATGGGGGATTCTTTTGGGATCTCAAGCTATTAATCGATTCAAACATAGAAAATTAGTAGAACACACAAAATAGGAGGGAAGAGCAGTAGGAGAACAAAAGGTTTTTAATGTGGTTCAACCAAATCCAAACAGAATCGAAACCTACGTCCATGATAGTGTATTGATCGAAAAATATTTCTACAAGATATCAGTATACAAGCGTCCTCCCTCCTTTGTAAAAGGCTCCTTCCTCATAATTATAGAGGATAGGAGGTTACAAATGTAATTTCACATATAGTAAATCTATTACATCAATATTTAATGTACAAGACTAAATAATTAGACACAATCTAGTAATTCAACTTTTGTAGATTGTCTCTTGTAGGTGGGCCTGGTGTGTTTGCTGGGTGGAACATGAATTAGTCTTCAGCCTAGTGAGCTCCCAGGTCACTAATCGTGCTTTGTTGGGGATGTGCCTATCTTCATGATGGAGAGGTCGAGCTCGCTATGTCAGGCATGAGTTCGAGCTGAGGAGATCGCTTCGTAATGTGAACTGAAGGCATAGTGTCTCGAGCACTCTTTGAACCAGGCTTTTATCGTGCTTGGCCTATTTGTCAATCTGTTAGAGGCAATCCAAATTTCATATAAAACATAAGCCCCCTAACTCTCAGCTCGCTTCACAGGCTGGAAGTTGTCACTTTCTCGAATCCTTATCCATATTTCCAATCAAAGTCTTTTCCAGATTATATTGTCACTCCAGATTTCATTTCTATCTTTTCAGTTTGCCTCAGACCATACTTCTTACTGTTCATGATCTCTGGTCGTTGGTGTGGTAGCCTTGTTTTTCCTAGACTAATCGATCTAGGATTTACAATTATCCGCTGGGTTTTTCACTGAACCCGGATCAGCTTATAAAGAGTGAGAAGCTCTTCTTGCCTCTCCATAGGACGGCTAGCTGGATGCTGTAGTAAAACTTCTTATCGATGTTTATGGCGGCTTGGCTTCAGATAAAGCTCTTTTGATGTATGGATGGTCTGTTGTATGTGACCTCTATAGGTAACTTCTCTGGCTCGCCATCGAGAAGCCTTGTGGGGGTTTCGAATCATCTCTCCCCAGTCCTTCCATGGAATCCAGCATTACTCACTAGATTTTTGAGGACTCCTTAAATTGCTCTAGGCGCGAGACTAGAGAAGAACTGTGGGTTAGGGAGAAATAGGAGCAACAGGGTTCATCAATCTTCCTGTTGGTGGGTGTTCACCTTCCAATTGTTGGCATTTCTTCTTTTAACAATAGCTTTAGGCTTTATGCTTTAGTTTCTATATTTCTCGCCTCCTAATGTAATTTCATCTTATCGAGGCTTTTTAATAAATGAAATAATCCTTGTGATCTCATAATGCCGTTATCAATTTTCTGCTTTCATAGACTTTCATAGTGTGTGTTGAAACGTTCAGATAGCCAATCGGTGAGACATTTTCAAGTAAAACACCTTTGCACATAAGTGTTGTCAGGTCCGCAAAAAGGATCATGCATAATCAGAAAATCGCATGAAAGCTATGAATGATTGGTCGCATGCGAGCTGTGAACTAGAGCAATATCATTGCCTCAAGCAAACAAATAAGTCATCAATTCCTTATGCTTTAGTGAGCACATAGCTGCGCTAATGTTAAATATTTAAGAGTGCCTCCGCACCCTAGCGAGCACATAGCTATGCTGGTTAAGCGAGTGTTTTTTAGTGCTACACCTCAGTGAGCACGCAGCTACATTGCCAAAGTGAGTTTGTTTTCAGTGTCTCCACACCTCAATGAGCATGCAGCTTAACTGGTTAAGTGAGTTTATTTTGAGTGTCTCTATGCCTCAACGAGCCCACAACTTAACCGGTTAAGTGTTCATCAATTCATCTCTGAAATGAGCTTCAGGGGGCCTCAATCAGACTAAAGGCTGTAGTTGGCATGGAGTTATTCAAGAGACCTAAAGGAGTTGACCGTATGTAAGTTATGGATGTTACAATTACTTGGAAGCATAAGGCAGAGTGGAGGGATAGAGATAATATCATCGAGCCAATTGGCAAATGGCTTTCAAGGGAGTAAAGGGAAAGTATTTACATTTATTCTGAAATTTAAATTACATTGTCAGTGTATAACTCGAACTGAGCCCCCCAGTTCTTAGTCGGTATTACATTGAGTAGGCTGGGGCTATTGCTTCATAGGTTGCACCTTGTACTCCCATAAACGTCCCCTCCTAATCAGGTCTTCAATTACTTCCTTGAGAGCCTGACAATTTGAAGTGCCATGATTGGCATCTTGG
Organism: Saraca asoca; assembly: GCA_026873985.1. NCBI lineage: Eukaryota > Viridiplantae > Streptophyta > Magnoliopsida > Fabales > Fabaceae > Saraca > Saraca asoca. The sequence goes on along the minus strand of JANHAO010005773.1, from coordinate 9,374 downwards.
TGATAGGCATAGAATTCTTCATGATTTCTTCGTCTATAAGGGATGCTGGAGGGCACGGGCACCCTGAAATCTTCTTTGTCCCTTTCTCTCATGAAGATCCTATCTTAGGAATCTAATGAGATGCTGTACTACTCAAAATGATCTGAGTGCTAAGTTCGCTCACCTCTGTATCTTTTGGACTTCTTCATAGTCCGTTCAGCAGAGTGATCGTCTTGATCCATATCACCCTTTCTCTTGGTGTGGGAGGAGCTAACATTTCCATTCCTCTTATCAAACTCTTTCAAGCCAAAGGTATCTTCCCATTTAATCTGCTTAGTCGCTCATTCATAGAACTCGATGAAGTCCTTAATTGGGGACTTGTATAAGCTCTTGTATAACTTTCCATCTTTGCGGAGTCCCATATAGATCATCGCCAACATGGTTTCCTTAGATAGATTCTCCATTGAATTGGCTTCGAGCCTAAATCAGTGATATAGTCCTTCAGTGACTCATGCTTGTGCTGAAAGACCATGGTGAGATGACAGAGGGATAAGTTGTCTCTTCAGCACTCGATACTGGCTGATGAACCTCTGTTGGCAGTCTTCCTAACTACAAATTAAGTGAGTAGGGAGGCTTCTAAACCAAGCACTAGGCACACCTCCTAATGTAGCTGGGATCAATAGGCACTTGACCAAAGGGACGATTGTTTGCAAGTCCATCTGAGCATTGAACGTGTCCCAATGATCATACGGATTAGAGTTCCCATTGTACAATGGAATTGAGGGGACTTTGAGCTTGAAGGGAAGAGTTTAGGTCTCGATCTCCTTAAAGAGTGGTTTCTATTCTTCATAGTGAGCTCGATCACCAAGAGCTCAAAGATGCTCCTCTAGCTGGGTTATTTTTTGGAATAACTCCCCGACTGAAGGGTCTCGTGCCCTAGATTGCTGGCTAGGAGATTACTGAAATCTTTGACCCTCAAGGTCACGAGAGTCATGACTCAGAGCCCACCCTTGCGAGAATGAGCTGGAGAACTCTCTGGGTTGGAATCATCCAAACATCCATGTTACTGTTGGTGGAGGGCATTTATAGGCGTTAAGGCTTCGACCTATCTCTACACACCCTGTGCCAACATTGTAACTACTTTGGTTAGTTCTCCCATCATGTTTTCCAATCTATCCTGACGTTGGAGCCAAGTTTGCACTTTATCAGTGTCATAGGCAGCAGCAATTAGTTGAACTAAACTGGCCCAGTGGAAGCCAATAGTCATACCAATGACGGGAGTAATGAAAGAATCTATTGTTGACACATGCCCTTCTGGAAGATTGAGTTGTGCATTTAAAGCTCTGGTAGCTCTAGCCTTAGCCATTACAGTAAGAAATGAACCAGAACACATAAGATCCCCATAGACGGTGCCAAAATGTTGACGATGGAATCTGGTTTTCAGTCCAAACTCCGGCCAACGGGGGATTCTTTTAGGATCTCAAGCTGTTAATCAGTTTAAACACAGAAAATCAATAGAACATATAAAAAAGGAGGGAATAGCAGCAGGAGAACACAAGGTTTTTAATGTGGTTTAGCCAAATCTATACAGAATTGGACCCTACGTCCATGGTAGTGTATTGATCAGAAAATATTTCTACACGGTATCAGTATACAAGCATCCTCCCTCCTTTACAGAAGGCTCCTCCTTCATATTTATAGAGGAGAGGAGGTCAAAAATGTAATTTTATATGTAATAAATCTATTACAACAATATTTAATGTACAAGACTGAATAATCAGACAAAATCTAATAATTCGACTACTATAAATTGTCTCCTGTAGGTGGGCCTGGTGTGTCTATTGAGCGGAACATGAATTAGTCTTTAGCCTAGTGAGCTACTAGGTCGCTAATCGTGCTTTGTTGGGGATGTGCCCATCTTCATGATGGAGATATCAAGCTTGCTATGTCAGGCACGAGCTCGAGCTGAGGAGATCGCTTCACAACGCGAACTGAAGGCATAGCGTCCCGAGCACTCTTCAAACTGGGTTGTTATTGCACTTGGGCTATTTGTCAATCTATCAGAGGAAATCTAAATTTCATATATAACACTTTAGAATGTTTTGTCATGCATTATTATCTATATCTTTTGTTGGTAAAATAATTTAAAATAAAATTACCACTGAAAATTCTATAATGTGGTACAAAGCATATAGACAATTATATAGTCATTGTCAATACAAAGGAAGAAAATTATTGAACAATATTCATAGTTGATGAACACAATTTATACATATTTTATATCCCTTTATACTTGGTTTTTTGTCATGTTTATGTGCCCAATTGGATGCTTGAAATTGATTTTGTGGTTTGCTCAGTTTTTATACTTAATTGAATTTATTCAGTAAATTTACTTTGTTTCAGACTGTTTTCAATTTTTACACATATCATGAGCTCTTGATCTTAGTTTTAGGTGATTCTTATTTCATTAAAAAGCTACAAGAATGGTCTAAAAATTTCATGTAGAGTCACTAGCCCATTTTAGCCATTTTAGAAGTAAAAAAAAAGCCTACAAATTTGAATAGAGTGCTGACCTGTGACCTAGAACTAGTTTTGGTATTTTCATCTTAAGTGGAGCTCCACCCATCATTTTAGTGAAAACCTAAGCCCATAAGATAAATAAGATCCAACCCAACAACTTTCATGAAGGGCTTGATAGCAAAATATACCTTTTTGAATTAGTTTCATAGTTGTGAACTTAAGTGTTTAATTATATTATTTTCCTTTTTATTTTTGTATTGATGTGTAGCTAAACTCTTATATTAATCTAAGGGAAATTTTGCACCAATTCTTTTGTTAATTGTGAGACTTGTTTGTGATTCCAATTTATTCCTAGTTTAATTTTCTTGATTCTCATTTTAATGTTTATAATTATTATGGATGATTGATTAAGGTGGCCAATTAATTAATTATTCAATGTGATTTAATGCTAGCTGGATTTCCATAGGTAATTTCATTATCTGTGGCTATTTGATTGTGAGGTGGCAATAAGTGTTGATTTGCTACTAGGATAAATCAATTCTCATAGAGCATTGAGGGTAATTAGTTAGTTTGTTGTTAGGGTGAATTAATTAATTAAACTTGGTGTTTCAAAACGTAATGCTATTGGTAAATTTGTTAAGGTGCTAGGAGTCAATTGATTTAACAATAAGAGTTAATCAGGCACTAAGCTTGGTTGGCTAATCAATGAAGAAATTAACAAGAATTAATCAGGTGTTATGCCTAATTAATTTCTTGGTTATGTAGTCAAAGAGGGAATGAAACAATAGTGTCAAGGGTTCTTTCATCCCTTTAACCTTGCAAGATGCACATATAGATTATACTGGCAATAGGTGTGTCATGAAAGACCAATGTCTACTGAATAAATAATATGTCCCTTAGGACACTAAATAAGTTCCTTAAGTTTTGTGCCTTCCTACACAACACCTTGAGTCACAATCTTATACAGCCATGTGACAAAAAAGTTTCACGAATAACACATCACTTAGTGCACATATGTCTTCCAGATCTCACCTTCAACATGTCAATTCTCACACACAAACATTCCTAAGTCCTTTAATTCCATTTATGGATTTCCTGTTGGAATCCTTTCAACTACCTATGTCAACTAGCTTGCTATGTCTTCTTAATTTCCTTATGCTATCATATCCTTCCTATGCATGTTAAATGCTCATGAAATGAATAATATAAACATAAATACATTTTCTTAAATCACTTTATTTCCTTGAAAAATTAAAAATGTAAATTTAAATCATAAAGAAATACAATCTTAATGTAACAAGTAATAATAAATTCAATATAAATTCATAGTGCGAATAAAATATTTAGTTCCAAAATAATTCATAGAATAATGAATGAAACATTTAGTGATATGGTTCAAAAATAATACTCCTCCAAGAGGTTTTGTGAGACATTAAAATAATAATTATTAGAAGATAAAAATGAACTTTTAATAGTTTCCTTAAAAATTCATATTTTGAAAATAAAGAGCTACCTAAAAGTTTATGCTCATATGATTATACAAAGTTAAGTTCCTAAGAATTCTCAACTTGGTGTTTATTTTACTTTTCCAATTCCTACCTACCCTTCACAATCAATTAATCAAACAATAGTTCAAGCAATCATGTAGGAATACAAATTCCTATAAACCAACCTAAATCTTGATTCCCATTGTAGCAATCCTTCTAGTAATTCCATCTTATCATTATTAACTAAATTTATTTAGTCCTAATGTTATCCACATTTTCTTGCAAAATTCAAAATCATATCTTTTATGGTATACACTACTTGAATTCTTAGGTCTAATTCCCAATTCTCAACATAACAAAAATATTTCAGGAAAATTTCAAAAATAATGTCCTTTATACAAAAAAAAAAGAGTCAAAGAGTATAATTTCCACTCCCTTGGTATAGGGATTTCCTATCCTTTGGTCCTAAATGTAATGCATTATTGTAATCATCATAATTTAAAAACAATAATCAATTAAAATTTAATAGAACATAAGATGAGATAAAAGAAAATCAAATTTACATTTAATTCAATCATTTTATCTTGAATTTGAGTTTTCAGTTCAGGAGTGCATTGGGAATTTTTCCAAACAGGGTTTCAACTCTAGTCAATGACTTGACTACATTAGGATTATGTTATCTTTAATTTCATGCGTCAGGTTTTATCTGACCAAATACTAACCAATAGACTGCCTTTCAAGAGTTGATCAATTGGTCGTTCCTATAGGCCTCGGAAAGATATACAAAAATGATCTTGCCCTTTTTGAAAATATATACTCTTTTAGATTTAGAGATTGGATTCTAGTTTTCAAGATTTATGAAAAAGACTCTATTAGATAATCAAGAATTAACTAAAGTCACTAATGTAATTAAGAATTCAGAACTTAATAACAAAATGATCAATTAATCAGGATTGCAGTTTAACCAAAAATGTAGTAAAATCAGAATAGTAGTAGAATAATAGAAAGATAAAATGTAGAAAAAATAATCAAGGACACTAGATTTTTAAAGTGGTTCAACATCAACTGAAACTACAATTGAAGTTTACATCCACTAGATAATCCTAAACTAGATAGCCACTTTTTATTACGAAAAACATAGGAATTGACTGAGCTCTTGAACACCAGTTTATGCATAAGAATTTGGCTGCACTCTTGCTAACCTATAAACACAAATGACTCTACACCTTTAGCTAATTGTAATCAACCTTACTATGAGGTCCCACAAAAATTGGATCTTGCCCTTTAGATTGTTAGATCTATTTTTGGATTCTTTTTAATGAGTTGCACAACTATATGGATTTCTTTGACAGATTCAAGAGAAAGATGATAAAGATGATTATTGTAGTAGATTTGTTTAAGATTAAGATGAATTAACATACAAAATGAATCAACAATGCAATAAGAATAATAATGCAAAATGTAGTAAACAATATTACAAAAACGAAAAAATAAAAAGTTCCATAAAGGATAAAGATCAAGAGACACAAATTTTTCAAGTGAACTTGAATTGAAATCGTAATTTAAGTCTACTTCACTGCATAATTCTCAATCAGATTATCACTTCAATTAATCAAAACATCAAGATTTAATTAGGCTCTTGAATTACCAATTTTACAACACAAGACTTTACAGGCTTTTGCTAACTTACAAGATTTTCTCAGGCTTTTCTTACAAACCTAAACACATAAGAATTAAATAGGAATCTTGCTAACCTAGAATAATTAAACTGGGATCTTCCAAACCTAGCAACCAGATTTCTAACACCCTAGAAATCTCAAAAGAAAATAAGTAGTAAGGTAAGAAACACAAAACTAGTATTGAGATGTAAATCTTAATTAATCTATGTGAATCCATCATAAAAGAGCTCCAAGATCTTTTAATCAATATAAATCAAAGATGTAGAGGTAGAAAAGATCAAAGAGAGGTTTTTCACATTCCTCTGAATTAGTTAGCATGCAATTGTAAAATAAAATGAGGTGAAGAAGTTATATATAGAATAGCTATAACCAACTATAATAGAATGACTAACATTCTGTTAGTGAATCGATTCATAAGTGATTTTAGACAGGTTACAACTAACTAACTTGATTGAATAGATTTGTGAATCAATTTTGTTGACATCAAAATCTGGTCAACCGTATAGTTCTTGATACCCTAAGCCACAAACTAGTTGAAAATAGAATAGATAGATGTAGGTAGCAAGAATAAGAAGAAGAACATTTGGAACACATAATTTTTTGACGTGGTTCGGCCAAATCTGGGTGACACCGGACCCTATGTCCATGGTTGATTTTATTTATCAATGGAAGTTACAAGATATCAGTGTATGTTCATGGCTCCCCCTATTTTGACAGAGTTTTTCACATACATTCCCCAAGAGAGTCCCCCTCAATACAATGGCATCTTCTTTTCTTTGTAGAAGTAAGGAGTACAAATAATTTAATAAATTATCAATATGTTACATCACATAATAAATGTAAAAGATATCTTAGGCTCCTAAAAGTTGGCTACTACAGGTTACTTTCTGTGGGTGGGTCCAGTGAGTTGACATTTGCTGAAGAGGTGCTGGAGCCCTCCTTTAAGATTAAGTGCTAGGAGGAGCTAGTTGAAGTAGAGAGCTAGCTAAGGATGCGACAATGCGAGGTAATGAGGTAAAGAGCAGAGAGCTAATTGAGGCTACGACCATGTGAGGTAGCGAGGTAGAGAGTAGAGAGCTAGTTGAGGCTATGACCATGTGAGGTAACGAGGTAGAGAGTAGAGAGCTAGCTGAGGCTACAACCATGCAAGGTAGCGAGGTAGAGAGCAGAGAGCTAAGTGGCCTTGGTGACTTAGACCCTTTTAGTTACAATTGGGCTTTTGGCAACCCACTTCATATGGCACCAAAAAATGCCTATAACATAAGCCCCCCAACTCTCAGTTTGCTTTACGGGCTGGGAGTTAGAACTTTGCTAGCAAAAGCTCGGCATGTAATGCTATTATAAATAAATTTTCTCGTCCAATTGTGAGGCATAATGTTGTTAGAGTTGGAATTGCAAGCCCCCCCACTCTGGGTTCCTGTTCGGCTTGGCTTTTTAAGCTTACAAAATTTGAAGAGGTGCTCTAGGGGCCATCGCACTCTTATTTGCTAAAGTTTGGCTTGTGAGTCTAAATGGCATGAATTTGAGGTCTCAGGAATGTACTTCATCTCAGAACGTCATCTTCATTTTGTAATCACCTTTGAATAATATCGCTGAGTTTGACTCACGAAGTAGTGGGCACTGCCAAAGGTGTTTCGGGCTTCATAATTTCATAGCTGACTTTAAGGGCTTTCAAGGCCATAACTTCCAGGTTCATTTCTGTAAAAGATAGCACGCTGTAGTTGCCTCTTCATGGTGGCCAACTTGTTATGCGTGGATGTGTGAGTTCAATTCCATACTGGAGTGGCTGGTGATTGCCAAGTCCGGTCGTTGCATGCCAATGCATGGACTTGTGATTGAGCTTAGTTTCTGTATGGCCTTTGGGATGAGCTCTGCTGTTATTGCATGCTGATGAATTGCTATTATGTGAAAACAACGTCAAACTTGGATTGCATAGTTATGCATGGATTTATCATCGGGTTGTCTACGTGGGAGACTCGTGGCTGTGCAAGTTCGTCGGAGACCCTGCTCTTGGTGCATGGTTGCTACAAGAACTTCGTCCTTGTCATGGGAACCAACTTCTGCATGGCAACGTGAGTTCACATCAAGCTCACGTCTTAAATACTGTAACTACTGCTACTACTCATGAAGGCCAACACATTTTGCACAGTTATATGTGTTCAACATCATGCTATGGTGACTGGCAAATGTTGGACCCATTCTCTACATGTCATCATGCAAATTCGTCATTGGGACTTTAGTTTGGTGCATGGCGGCTAAATGATCCAAGTCTTGTCACATGTTTATAGCGTGGGCTTGATCTTCACACTCACGCTTAGTCTAGAATGACACTGGTTGCTTGGCCTCGTCTCTGGTCTGAAACAGTCTGGTTAGGTGCACAGGCTTGACGCTAGATGCGGGTGTTGCATGATCTGTAAGGCCACTCGCAAGGCCAAAAGGAAATAGCTTAGAATGAGACTGTCACTTCGGCTCATAGAAACTTTACCGGTGGGGGGGCCCATGATGGCATTCGATCATCCAAGGCTATGAACTCGTCTTTGGACTCGAGACAGTAAGGATGCTACATTGTCTTGCTATCGAATTGACACCGTACATCAGCTCACCACACAGCCACTATGAGTGAGTCCATCACTATGTTCACATACAGGCTCGGAGTGGTGTTGTTGTGTAGATTGGTTCATGGCCCACGCAATCATCGTTCGATGAATCTGGTTACATCACATAGCTGCGTTGGTTCATCTTCAAACTGAGGCACTGCACGACTGGCGTGACTTCGCCATTGGAGTTTTCTTACTGGTTGTCTGTCATGTGAGAAAGTGCTTGTTGTGAGCATTGACGCTAAACCACAAGTGTCACACGATTGTATGGGCTCATCATGAATTGTGCTTGGGTTCACTCCAGGTATTACAAAATTGTTGAGCCTCCTACCATGTTCGTGCCTAGGACCAAGCTTGATGCTACTGTTGTCATGGCTTGCAAGTGCTATTTATCATCAAGCATGGTTTTGTCAAGTTTCAATAGAGCCTCATGGTGCTGCTAGGGATGACATGGCGAGATCTCCATACAAAGTTCTTCGTCTGATCACCAAGTTTTGAGAGGACCGGAGGTGCGAGCCTGAGGCTTTCAACTCTAGTACAAGTAACTAGTCTTAGCTAGAAGGAGGATCATTGATGTTGTAGACTAAGTCGAACCCCTTCTCTTTTTAAAGTGCCATACGATCATTATACTTTCTTTTACCTAGACAATATCCGACGCAAATCAAGTTGTGGCTCACAAGAGAGTTCAGACTCCCTTTCTAGTTTTCCTCAGGAGCATAATGGCACATGGCAATACCTTGCAAAAAGGTCTGTTACATCCAAATCAATTGAATTCTGATGGGCCTGGAATGAGTGGAGGTCAATTGGTGGTAATCCAAATGTTGCCAACATTTATCATCCTTAGTTTCTGGGCCAGGGAGACTTGTCTGGGCAGCGTCAGGAGTAATGTGCAAAATACAGACATGAAATCCCATTGACTTCACTTCAAATGATAGTTCAACTATATTGCTCTTGGGGATATTAATAATGAGGGTGAACTTGTAAAAAGGGTGTTTGTATGCTCATCCATTGGGGCATCGTACCCAATGACCGAATGAAGAATCCATAAACTCCAGTTTTCATAACTCCTGATGTTGGAGGAATTTTTAGTTTTAATGATGTGTCACCAATTA